>PVKM010015830.1:0-27462 GCA_004027735.1 Carollia perspicillata | reverse complement strand
TCCCTCAAAACTTGCTCTTATTACATAATTATAGCTCAAATGTCATCTTGCCATTTTAATAAACTATTAAGGAAATTTCCACTAGAGACTTCCTCCTCAATACTAAACATTATTGCAAAGTAAAGTAGCATTTTTCTCTAGGAGTTTTACATTTTAAAATAGCAGCTACACGAAATATGAGATTTTATACTTAAAACATATGGAAATCAGCTTAACTGCATCCTGTTCTTAAAACTGTTGAGTAGGTGCTGAGGATTTTTGTATGGAAAGATACTAGGATAAATGTGAAGTATGACAGAGAAACAGTGGTGGAGAATTGGAAAAAGAAAAAAAAAAACACGATGCCATGAGTTTCTTTCAAACCTTAAAAAAACTGTGTAAAAGTTTCTCTCACTGATGAAATGAGCTCTTTACATATAAATTATATTGTAATAGCAGAGCTCCTGGGTGGAAAAGAGTTCCTTCTCCTGCTGGCAAAAATTAAAATAATCACAGATGGCTAATGATCAAAAATACTGAGTGACAGCTCTGAAGTATAAAACACAGAGAAGTTTCTCAGAGGAGTGTTACCAGAGTTTCTTAAGTCAACACTCGAAATTGGTTTATGCATACCACAAAGCATTTCCCCACTGGATATTCATATACAGGAAGCTTTTATTCTGATTTAGAAGGTGCCATGTAGAATCTTAGAGCTCCTTCAAAAAATTAATAGAATTCCTTGCCTTTATTATTATGTTAGTATTTTGGAGTAAAATGCAAGGATTTACTATGGAAAAGGAGTTCATAGTACTACCTAAAATAGTATGAAAAACTTGTATAATTCAGGCATTGAGAATGCAGTCTCTTGGCCTGGCTAGTGTCATCAGTGGGTTGAGTGCCAGCCTGTGAACCAAAAGTTCACAGGTTTGATTCCCAGTCAAGGCACCTGTATGGGTTGTGAGCCCGGTACCTGGGTGAGGGCATGTGAGAGACAGCCAATTGATTTTGTCTCCCTCTCTTTCTCCCTCCCTTGCCCTTTCTCTAAAAAATAAATAAAATCTTAAAAAAAATAGAATATAGCTTTTTATTTTAAAATATAAGTGGAAAATTGGGATCTCCTCAGAAGACTCCACTTTCTTTATTAAAATTCCAAACAATGTAATAGTTAGCTAATAGTTTTTAATACTTATGTATCTAATACTTTTTTAAGCATGTTACTTATTTAGCTTATTTAAATCTAATAAATAACCCTGGGAAATACAGCATATTTTGGAAACCAAGTACAGAAAATGTTTAAAAACAGGGCCAAGGTCACAGCACAGCTGGTGAGTAGAAAACTTGCTTAAACAAGTTTCTAAACACAGTCTTTAATCCTAATGCAGCCATTGCATTAATCATGCTATTGGGGTATGAATTCAAGAACCTTCATGATAAGACCAACAACAAAATGTTACACACTATATTACTTTTAAAAAATTAAAAAAACCACTTGCTGTCACAATCACCCAATAAAACATATATAGCATTATTATACGTAATAACTTTTGAACTGTGACTTGAGTTTAATTGTATTCATTTATTCACTTATTAATTTGTGCAATCAAAAGATGACTAATATATTAAATGCCTATTGAGGTTTAAGTTTTAGAGATACAAATATATACAACACTTTCCCTGCCTTTTTCATGTTTATATTCTATATGGAGACATGTATGCTATGTATATATAGTAAATACATTTATGTGCATGAAATATTCATATATGTGTGCCAAGGGCTACAGGTGAAGAGAGTAATTATTTTTTTCCTGGCCACAGTTATCAAAGAAGGCATCCCACTTGACAAAGACAAAGTAATAACATTACATACAGGACAATAAACCTTCTTGTCCTATATGGGGTTGGGGAAGCTCCACCAGACTGGAGAAAGTTGAAAAATTATTATCATGGTGCTGGCATAGGTCTGCACATGGCAACATGCTTATCAAAGTAATAATCCTGTCTTTTCTATATCCGACTTGGTAAATTATAATCATAATAGACACATTTCTTGGGAAATACAGTCACATTATTGACAAAATAAATATATGAATATCATAAGCAAGGACCATTTTAAAAGTAATTCTTTTAAAGGCCCTTTGCAAACCTATGGGTGGCAAGAACAGAATATTTTGGAACAAAAACTTACTGTTCTTAGCACCGCCTGAAAGAAACACCAGTTAGTAACCATTTAAATGGTTGCTTTTTGGGTGTCTCTGCCAGAATTGCTTATAATGTACGATTTCTTCATTTGGATGTTACTCTGACTAAAACATTTCCAAGTCAGCTCACTGTACTTGACAATACACTGAAATGAGTAAAAGTATTAACAGCATGCCTGAGGCAACAGAAACTTTGAAGTTAATTTCCATTTCTTCAAGTGTATTTGATGAATGACGTGACAAAGAAACCCTAATTAAGGTTGAAATCCTGAATACTAAGTAAATGAGAAGTGCCACTACATTCATCTTCCACAGTGATAACACTGCCACTTCTGCTTCTCTTTAGCCTAGCCCTTGACTTTTTGGGAAACCTTTTCTTGTGTACTTTTTTTTCCCTATCACTTTTGCTAAGAGTGGATCATGAGTATCCTACCTAGTTTTAGTTAAGCCGAAATCTAAACTCTGTCTTTCTTTGTTCTATTTCTTCTCACATATTCTTTTTATATCAAAAGCAAACATTTTATTTTATATTTAATTTCAACAATGATAGTACCTTTTATATGGCAATTTCTGTTTGTCCTCACATTATAATATTTAAAGGCAAAAATATAAGATGAATGTTTAACTTCTAAAACATAAAAAAATGAAGCAGTTCGAATTTTCTCAATAAAATTAGCTATTTAATAATGCCATTTCATTGTTACTATTATTATTACTATGACTATGATTATGATTATGAGTTAACTATAAAGGGTGCAAATTGTTTCATCTCGCACTAGCTGGGGAACCTTAGCAAGTTACTTCAAATCGGTGTAACTCTAGTATCTTGATTTAGAATCACCCCTACCAATCATGGAAGTAAAACTACTGGCCATAGTGTTTTGGTTGAATTGTGTTCGTTTTATTTTGAATATTTTCATCAAAATAGAAGTTGTCCTCCAAAATAATTTAGTCTAGAGAAATCAAAACTAATATTCACAAAACAAGAAATGGGAATGTTTACACCATCCATTACAGTGACTCCTTCCAGGATAGCTTTCAGACTCTCTGGTAAATCTGGGGAGCCCTGGGGTGGAGACTTAGAGACTCCCTAGCAGCTGCCAAGTGACTTGACTTGGGGATTCTCCTCTGACTCTCAGCACTTGCTGTTGCCTTCACTTTCTATTGAATTGCAGCATTTTATGGTTTAGGATTACAGTCCTGGGTTACAATTTAGAACAGTCACCAGGAACTAGGGTGCCTTCTGGTTTGTGTGGCATTACAGAGCTCTGTCTGGTAGAACGGGGGTGAGAGCTCCTATTCTGGGAGACAGCTTTGGGGATTAATTTCAGTTGATTGTTTGACCTATAACTAAAAAGGAAATGAATTTTATTGTAACGCTGCTTAGCTTCTATATAATCCAGACTCAGGAGAGCACTGACCACCGAACAGGTCTTTAAATCACTCTACTATACTGCAATTAAAGTTGGTTTGTCAAAGATCAGGGGAATGGAATAAAATACCTTATCCACAGACCTTTATGACTTTCCATAACAAAGATGCAGGATCAAAAAGAAATAGATTAATGGTCCAGAGAAAAGGGAATTTGCCTGTGGCAGATAGCAGATGCTCAGAAGAGAGATACCAGGAAGATCAGTATGTTTTGGCTGCTGCAAGCAGCATCAGGGTTCCCAAAGCCCCACCTGCCCTGGGGAATCTTCTTCCTTATTCCACTGAGGGAGCTGGAGGAGGTGACCCTGAATTGGTCTCTCTGTCCAGAACCCATCAAGAAACCAAATTCAGTGGAGAACAAGCCCCTACCAGGCCAGGGAAATACCCTTTGTGAAGATTTCTAGTGTGAGTAGGGCCAGAGGGCCAGACTACTGACTATTATAGTCACATACTCCATTTTCTACATTGGATCTATTAAACTACAAAAACACAAATCCTTCTTATAGGAATGATCCTACTAAAATGACTGACTTAGTTACACCAATTTTTGCTGTGGGGGGGGGCACTC
Organism: Carollia perspicillata; assembly: GCA_004027735.1. Taxonomy (NCBI): domain Eukaryota; kingdom Metazoa; phylum Chordata; class Mammalia; order Chiroptera; family Phyllostomidae; genus Carollia; species Carollia perspicillata. Next base: position 23,286 of record PVKM010015830.1, on the reverse strand, counting down.
TGCCCTCAGGGCCCCCCTGGCTGCCATGGATGAAAATAATGCTACCAAGACATGATCTGCTTGGAGAGGAAAGGTGGCTGATCTCTCAAAGGAGAAGGGCCACGGGTCCTTACCTCAAGGGTATTTATTAGGTTTGTAACACACAGGGATACAGGTAAAGCTCATCAATCAATGTCAGGCAGCAAGGATCAAACAACAGATAACATATCAAAGAAATCTGAGGGCTTAATCTGAGTCAGTGTCTGTCAGGTAAGGGGGTTGCAAAAAACTTTAGGAGACATACTCATTTCCTGCCTAGACCCTTATCATATGAATGAAAGCACTCTTAGCAAAGCAGGCTTCACAGGATTTTATGAATTCTTTCTTATGCCCGATCACCCTGGAACCCACTCTAGCTAGCAGAGGGCTGCACCACCTCCCCATCAAAGATTCAGGCTTAAGTGGATTAGAGCTAGGAAGCACTTCTCCCAGATGGAAAGGGGACTTGGGCTATGTCAAAATAGCCAGGGAGATGAGGGCCTTTTGCCCTCACTTTGCTGCAGCCCCCACTGAGTCCTTCCTAGATGGCCTCCCACAAGATCGTGTCTACTTGGGTTGCCCTTCCTCTGAGGTGTCTTACCCATAGACTCTGACTAACCGACCAAGCACTGGGGGCTAGAGATGGCAGAGGCAGCGCTCTTGCCAGGGAGATAAGCTTTGTTTCCTCAGTGGCTCACAGTCCAGAGGTCACTCACTCAGCCTTAGCCACGGGGGCGGTTACAACTCTTGAAACCAGGCAGAGTGGTTCCCAACATTTTGCCATCCACCATCTCAACTGGGTAGACATACAAGCCTTACTGAATATTTTGCTTACAGGGGATGAGTGGAGGTTGGTATTGGATAAGGCAAATAAAGAGGTTCAAAGATAGCACCAAGAAAATGCAGAGGAGGCTTCCATCCCTACTAGGGCAGTATTTTAACTGAGCCCAACTAGAACCCTAATGAGCATGGCTTTCCTCTCTTAGAGCATTATAAGATGTACATCCTTGAGGGACTGAAGAAAGAAGTCCTTAAGCAGAAAAATCTAAATATGGCATTGGCAGCATAACAAAGGCTCACAGAAGAGTTTCTTGAAAGGATTTATCAGGCCTATAGAAAATACACTGATTTGGACCTGAAAATATTAGAATAATGAACACAACTTTTATCTCTCTAAGTACACCTGACAGTAGACTGTGTAAGGGTGACCATTTCAGGCTATGATTAGGGTGGGAGATATGTATGTAGATCAAGAAGTGAGGGTGAAGAACTATGTACAACATATAACTCATACTTTAGCTATAATTAATGACTTCATTTGTATTACAGATTACTCTCCCACAGATTCACTACATTCCTTTGAGCCTAGAGATAAGATGCTACTTAAGACTTAGAAGACAGGACCCCCAGAAAGACAACAAGAAGAAAATTTGACTGGACTTTGGGACATACTTCTCACCACCTCAACCACAGTAAAATTGGCAGGAATAAAACTTTGGATTCATCACACCAGAGTAAAGAAAGCACCAGAAGAACAATGGACCATCAAACTGCAAGAAGACCTTAAAGTCATCTTTTAAAATGAAAGATAAATAATATTCTTATCATAACTTTTTGTTTAATCACAGGTTATGGAGAACTTATTCCTTTCAAACAAGATGAAAATATTTGGGTATGTTTAGCAAAATGTGTTCCAAATATCTGTGACTTTTGTTTTGCAGGAGGAACCTCCTGGCTGCCTAGTATTGCTGGTGTGAAAGAGGCATTTGTTGTTTTGATTCTTTTTATCATGTTGTTGTATGCAATGTGCCCCCTTGTGTGGATCTGCAATTAAGTGTATTCCTAAAACCCCTATAAGACTTTCTAATGCTAAGATACATGCTCAACAGGAAAATGATTACTTCCATGTGAAAGTAATCTCATAGAAGTAGGAATAGGATAGTTAAGACTAACAGTGGATAATAAGGGGAGACCTTGAGATGTTTATAGCTAAACATTTTTTAGTATAGCTTATAGTTAATAAGATTAGTGATTAGTACTGTGCATATAGGAAGTTGTTCCAGGAACTGGATATTTGACCAGTCCTACCCTAACTCTAGGAGGCCTGTAAGCAATTCAATTTTTGTATCCCAAGAGGACTGCGAGTGATCAAGATGGTATCTGAGTCACTGTGCTCCAGGGAGAGATGTCCACTGACTGGGATGCAGGTAAAGAATCACCGGTCAGCAAATGAAAGGATGCTAGGCAAATCGCTGGACTGCAGCCTTTATCTCATTAACCTTCCTACCTGAATTCCAAATCCCTTACCTACCTCTTTATTCTCCTTATTAAAAAGGTCGATTTGAGATGGTGAGATGATTTTTTAGGGTACATAATCTGCCATATTCTCAGATTGTCAGCATCTCAATAAAGCACCCATAAAGATTCAATCTCTACTTATTGGTTCTGATATTAACAGGCAGCACAAATGCCAACTTTTGTAGTTTCATGAAATCTTCCAGATGAATTAATCATCTGGAATCTGGTTAATTGGTTATTGGTTAATATGGTTATGAATAATCTGGACAATTGTCAAAAGCTGGATTGGACACCAAAGTCCATCAAACAGTAAATGGATATATAAAGGGTGATCCATCTGTATAATGGGACACTATTCAACATTGAATAGGATTTTTAAAAATTTATTTCAAACCAATGTAATTCAACTCTAAAATCTGATACTTGATTTAGTCACTGGAATATTTTAAGGTATGTTTTGACAACTTGACTGTGTTAATCTCCCCTTACAATATAAATCTTATGAAATCTTGATACAGATCAATTATACCTGATTAAATTTAACTTTTTAATTGAGATGTTCTGAATTGTGGAATACACTGTGTTAGAGAAGAATATGATATAAATAGAGAAGAAAAGGATATAAATATCTGATTCATCATTCTAATATAAATTATATTTGGAAATGATAGCATTTCACTTTGAGGAGTTCAATAAAAAAATAAGAACAAAAGTGAGATTGCTTTTATTTTCTACTTTATTCTATTTTAATCAGTTCCTGATTTTGCAGTTGCATTGCTTTTATGAAATAAATTTGAAGGCTTTCCAGTTTTTGTCTGAAATAATTACAATAATTTTGAAATTGTCTGTCTTTAAGATTAAACAGAACTTAACTGGGAATTTATGTGACGCTGGTGTGCTTTCTCAATCTGTATATGGTAATAGATCCAACTTAACTTTTTCATTTCTTGTTAGGTCAATATTGATAATTTACACTTAAATGAAAAATAATACATTTCTTGTGGTTTTAAAATTGCCATAGGTTTGCAAATAATGTTCAAGCATAATCCTTGTACCTTCCAAAATTTGTTTTCCTCTCTTCCTCCTTTTAAGAAACCACCCTCAAGAAGTGTTTGTCTCTTTTATTGGTCCTTTCAAATAACCAGTGTTTGGATTTAGCCATTATTTGTTCCTTATGTATTGAACAAACATTTATATAGCATTTATTCTATGCTAAGAACAGTTTTAAGCACTTTACATATATTTACTCTTTTATGTAATTCTTTTTAATAATGCTATAAGATGCTATTAGTATTCTTATTGGTAAGGAAACAGACGCACCAAGTTATTTTTGGATTTCTCTTAAGCTTCCTACTTTTCTATTTATTACTTCCATTGAGACCAATGTCTAAATGATATATAGGCTTTCAGCTATTTCTTCTACTTGTACCTCCTCACAACACTCATTCAACTTCTTCAATGGCCATTGTTTCCTTTAATTTATTTACTAATTTTTAAAAATTCAACAATTATATTATTTAGATTCAGAATGGTGGTTTATGTTTTCCTTGGCGCTTTAGTCTGTTTATTCCCTGTTCAAGTTTCCCTCCAGTTGGCCCTCCATTGTGGCTGATCTTCCTCTCAAGCTACTAAGCTCCTTAGTTATCTTATGTATTGCTTCCCATATTGTCATTGCCATGCCTTTTCCTGCTAACTAGGAATATCTTTGTTGGGGGTATCCCTCGAATGTTGGACAGAGGTGGAAGATCAGTACCTTTGGCAGCTGCTTATCTTCATTGTTCCCTGGTTCACCCTAACTGGAGAAAACATGCCTGGTCCCTATGTTCTTCTGCTATCTAGTCTCCAGAATAGAGAGACTTAGCACACAAACCCAGCTCCTGTTCAATATCCTACATTCTTGGGAGCCTATACATTTTCAAGGAGAGCCATTGTACATCCAAGGTGTGCGCTGTGTGTGTGTGAGAAAGGTAGAGGGTCATTCACATTTGATGGTCCTCAAATCTTTCAGCACCTAGCTCTTCTCATACTATATTTAGGTCCTATCATGAAACTTATTCTGGATAAGCATATTTCTCAACTTTCCCCTAAAAGGCAAAAGTCCCACAATCCCTGTACTTACACTGGTACTTCCCAGGATGACCACCGATCCCTGCTGACCAGATCTACCTCATTCATTGGAGGTGAGCAATCAGATACGGAAACAGAAGATACATTCTAAACAGGCTACTGTATTTCCAATAGCCTTCTTTTCTTTTTAATAAATCTTTAAGGACGCATAATAAAAAGTAACATTTATAATACTTTTAGTAATTCAGAATATCATAATATCAAAAAGAACTAGAAAGTTGCATGAGAGGTGGGAGGATATAAAAAGTACTAATTTCCAGCTTTTGCATAAGAGAGAATCAGTAAATACAAAATCATCATGATACTTGTAATCAAACAAATAGAGTGTGATTTTTAAACATAAAGGAAAACACTATTAGAAACAATATATAGTCATTCAAATTTCTGTAGAAATATTTCAAAAAACCAAGACATAAATTTTTCAGAAAATATTGAGCAATCTTAGTCCCCATTATGGTATTACTACTTAATAGAAGTAATACAGTAATACTGGGCCCCCAGTCGTAGGGAATCATTATAAATTTGCATGTTTCTTCTTTTTAAAATCACGTCCCTGTCAATATCATCATTCCTGGATTTAATTAAATGTCATATTTCTAGCACAGAATTTTTCTTAAAATTGGCTATGAATAACAACCATGCTGTACAATAAAAGAAAAGGGAAAATGAAGTAGGAACACACAAAAAGAGACACAGTAGCAAATTAGGTTTACCTAAGTGTAATGTAAACTTTCAACTTTTTAAAGCCATTAATAGTTTGGGTCAGAGCCACTGAACCTGTAACTTTAACAAACCAGAATATCCACACCTGTGGGTTTTCATTTGTTAATTGGATTATTTCAGATGGCAATTGCATACGCGGATACCAGGGTTCAGTGCTAGGAGTCAAAACGCCATTGTACTGGATCTGTCAATCATATCAAAGTTCATTCTATGAGAAACAGGAGAAACAGCCGTTTTTACAATTCTCTCTGAGAAATCAACCTAAAAACATGTGACCCTGACCTTCCTATGCACTTGGGATGAGGGATGATGATTTGTGACCAAAAAATGCCAATCCACAGGTCAATTAATAATTAGTTGAGTCAATCAAAATGCCTATTTTAAGAGTAAAAGGTGTTAGCCCCACAGAAAGTAAAAAGACAAGCAGAAATAGAAAAACTGGCACATAAAGAGATTATTATGGAGATATAAGGTAAGGATGAAAAATTATTTTATTTAAGTGTATAGGTATCGGAACCCTAAAGTAAAAAGTCACAAAATTCTGAAATCTGAGAACTGCCCTGACTATGGAATCACCCTCTGCATGGACCCTCTTGTGAAGGATAAAGGGATGCTGTAATAAATCTCATGGGAAGTCACCTCACAGGGTGATCTGCTCCCACATTCCTAACAGGGTAGGTCTTGGTGAGTAGTCATGTCCCAGGTATATAACCTCTTTAGTAAAAGGTTTTTATCAAAGACCTGTCCATTGCTCTTGTGCATCTAGGTTAACGCACCTTTGAAATGCCAGAGTAACTCTCTTTTCCAGACCCCTTGGAGGCAGCAACCACCCTCAAGGGAGCACATCATCTTAACTATCCTGTAATATTTGCCTTCTCTGACCTTCATGGAATCTTCCATACATTCTGTCCTTAATTTCACATAAGTAAAAGAAGCTACATTAACTGTCATTATCTGAAACATCTGAGATTTTGCTTCCTAGCACTATTATCAGCTTGGTCCAAATACACACATAAAAATTCTCTACAATTTGGATGTGTTTTACCTTGACACTCTTTTTATAGCTTTACTATATCAGATTGTCTTATCTAGTGTTAATAAAATTCCTCCATTATTTGAAGAAAATGACTCTGTTTCTTCCAATTTAAATTAAAATAGAGAGAATGGAGAATAAACAACAATGAAGCATAAAAATAAAAATACAAAATGAATAAATGAGAGTAATGGGAAAACCTATGAAAATATGCCAATAAATGTAAATGGGTTAACCATTTGAATAGAAGGTAACAGCAACATTTCATATAAAAACCAGAATTCGGAGCTGCGAATCCTCACATAATAGCAATGACAGTTACCAGCAAATGTGAAATATGGCCCCACAAGAATGTTTTGCAATTCAGCTTCCAATAATGCAGTGTAAGGATAATCTGCATTGACAGACAGAGAGTAGTAGCGAAAGAAGCTGGCATCAGGTTGTAAGGACTTGGCAACCATTTTTTTGAGCAAAATCTGTGAACTTCCTAAATGCCTAAGAAGCAGAACTGCACACAAGAAGATCCAGCAAAGCAACAGCTCCTGCACTCGATCCAACAGCAAACTTCTTCACTGTTAGTGTACGGCACACTAACCGATGTTGTCAGGGACACTGGGCAGTAACTGATGTTGCGAGCACTGGGCACTGCTCACTCTCACAGATAGTCATCGCCATGAGAATGTTTTTCAGTGTACAAGGAAGAAGCAATGAGAAGTTTTCATTCAGAGAGAAATGAAATATTTTTCAATTACTGCTAATCCCATTTCAAAACTCATTGCACCTTTTCCTCTCCTTTCTCGCTCTTTGAATGTGTGTATAGGTGAGGGGGGTGTGGTGAATAAAGAATTAGAATAAGAGAACCTTTCCCAATTAACCTATTATGTAGTTTGATTTGTGATGGGGAGGGAGAGGAGAGGGGGCAGAAAGGAATACCTGAACACTTTCGTTGGACGGATGAAAGAGTCGTGAATTAGGGGACCGTTTGCATCCTGAAGGAACCACAGAAGTCCCTAGTAGTCTCTAGGTTTGAGGACTGTCATACCTTTGTTCAGTTTCATGACTGTTTTTTGTATGAAATGCTGATTTCACATTTAACTTGGAAAAGAATATTGAACTGTGTGTAAATATGAAACCTTTGAGACTACACCATCTGGAGCTAATATTTGAAGTGATTTACACATGAACTAGAAAAAGAAAAACAAAATTCACATGAAATTATGCTCAAAAATTTTTAAATGTGCATTAACAGAATGTATTTACTGCCTTCAAATTGTAGCTAGATTGTGAATTAAAGTTTATTTCCTTATGTTTTCAGTTATTGCAGTGACTATTAAACAAAAGTGGCTCAGGATCCTGGGTATGGAGATATCACTTGATTTGTGTGTGTTTTTTTTACATTAATTATCATTTGACTATCTGCTACTCCACTATATGCTTTCCCTCTTCCCAGTTAATTCTATACAAATATATGTTAAGCCTACTATATGCCATACATTGTGCTAGGATTGGGGGAGCCAAAAGTATTTCTAGACAATGGTCTTTACCTTTTGGGAATAAGAAATTAGTTAACAAAACAGACATTAACCAATTATTTCTATAATTGAACACATATGCTAAAAAAGAGTGGTACATGGTGCTATAACAAATCTAAGAGGAAATTATACTATTGAGAAGTCTCCCAAGACTTTCCAAAATTGGTGATTGTTATGCTGAAATTACTGTCTAAATCTTATTATCCCTATATCTTTCTGCAGAGTGTATCAGCCAGGTCAAGCGTTAAACCAGATGTTGCCACTGTTGTTTTAAACAGTAAAACTGTGCAAATGAAAATGTGTCAGCTGTATCAGGAGCCACAGGTTGGCTTGAAAATGTGGACAACAAAGTCATTGTTTATTTTTATAAGGAGTTCAATAAAGACCATAATTACTGATGTCATATATGCTTATCAGAATTATATGATTATTGAATGAATACCATCACTGTATTTATTTAGAAAACTCTGTAAAATATTCTGGGGTGTTCATTCTCCCTCTTCCTGTGGAAACCTCCAGGAGAGGCATGCCATGTGATTTTCAGTCCAGGGAGTATGTAAGTTGCCCAGGAATCACTAGAAATTTTCCATATCAAATCTCCAAAACCACGGGTACTACAGATATTCAACAACATCTATTATATCGGAGAAATGATCTGCTCTCAGGAAAAAAGAAAGAAACTCAAGTAATTTGTTATAAAATTTTATTCCAGTATCTCCCTATGTTACTGAATCTTCCCACTCCATGGGGAGCCCAAATCGACAGTTACATCAATCTCTAACTCATTAGACATCTCTTTTTAAATCCTTGTCTGCCAAAGCCTGGAGGTCGTCCATATCACCTAGGCGTACTTTTGACACTTCACATTCATAGATTTTAAATTCTTTGCCTGTGAACTACTGGATCTGCAATGGCATCACATACTCAAAACAGCCAGGAAATAGAGTCACTGGAAATTTTGAACAGGGATATGTCCAGCCAATTTTTCAGTACCGACATAATGGGATTTATAAAATATTCAAAGTTATTACTTTGGGGGGAAATTGAAGAATTTATTCTTCACCTGGTAGAGATCACATGTCTATCTGTTACGGTGTTGTATTCCTAAGGATAAATAAGTGACTGGCTACGCGACATAGAAATGGGTCTTCCAAGGAAGTCAACATCTTGCAAGGAATGCTTTGATTACATCACGCAGACCAGTATTCTGGTGGCAACAACATCATTTTGGTTAAGACTAATAAACCTTATTTTTAGTTAAAAGCAGTTAAAATTATCCTTTGTAAATGGTACAGGAGAAAGTAGGCAAGGTTATCATGTGTGATTCCAGATGGAGAACAAGCCTTTTAAATAGCTCTCTCTCCTATGGGCAATGATAAAATGGACCCTATCCAACTGTGTGACTAGGTTGCCTTTAGTGACTAGGTTGCCTTTGAACCTTAGTTCAAAGATGTAAAATAACTTGCTGAATATCCCATGGATAATAGCAACACAGGGACCAGATCTCAAGATGAAACTGACATTAGGGAGGAAGCAGAGAGGAGAGAAAAAGAAATTGAATTAGCTTTATCTGGCTCAAAATTCCATGCTCATGTTAAAACACAACTCATGCTTAGCTTTTTCTCAGTTAGTTCAACAAAAATAGGCCTTTTAAATAATGTGTCTGCAATTGTATCCTCTAGAGGTAATCAGCAGCCTATTAACCTTAACCATAATAACACATTATCACTATTTTTAGTCAGCTAATTTGCAAAACAATAGTGAAGATCCTACCCAACATGTAAGAATTTATTCCTCAGTTATTGGCACTGAATAAATACAGTGACCCTCACTGGAAATGTCAGGAACTTGGGGAGGAGCCGCGGTATGCCATGAAGGAAGGAGTCAGGGGGTTGAGGAGCTCACGAGGAAGTCAGAGTTAAACCACAAAGATGGGTCCTCCACTAGACATAACGTGATGGCAATCAGAGCCAGACGTACAGTTTGGAGTGAAGGGCAGTTTCAGCTCCTCCAGGGTGTTATTCTTTGCTAAACACAAACAGGATTGAGTTATATACCTAGAGATTTGATCCATGAGCATTGTTGCCAGTAGGTCTCCTTCTCATAGCTAACGGGAAACTGAGGCTCTATTAAATAGGATATAAACCCTTCAATGATTACTTTACTCTCGCAAATTCGCAGTTGAAAATTTCTTTCAAGTCCAACCAACAAAGTAAATAAATAGTTGCTGAGACAGTGACAGATATCAGTAATGTGACAGGTAAGTGTAAGCAGTCTGAAAGCAGGAGCATTATTTTACTCAGCACTATACATCGAATGCCTGTTTCAGTGCCTAACAAATAGCAGATCTCCAGCAATTTGTTGGAGCAACAAATAAAATAATGGGTGAATAAGTTTTGTATCAAAGACATAAATGAATTATGTGTAATCAAAAGGAAAATGAGAAATAATTCAGTATATAACTTGAAAAATATAAGGCAGAGAGTATTTGATCTACATTTTAAAGTATTGGCATAGAGAATTGTCCATACTGAAATGTACATATTGAGAAATAAATTATTATTGAGTCCCTGGAAAGTCAATAGATTATTCCTAAATCATCTTTAAATCTAGTAAATAAATTAGCTAAAATAAAACATTCAATTTCCTTAGCATAATACTCTCCAGGTCCAGCCATTCAAAGAAAGACAAATACCATATGATTTCACTTACATGTGGAATCTAATGAAGAAAGTAAACTAAAAAACAAAATAGAAATAGACTCTTAAACAGAACAGACTAACAGCAGTTATAGGAAACGTTGGGGGACTGGGTGAAAAGGGTGAAGGGATTAAGCAAAAAAAAAAAAAACACTCTTGGCTAGAGACTACAATATGGTGATTGTCAGAACAAAATGGGGTAGGGAGAGGCAGAACAGGATAAAAAGGAATAAATGGTGACGGAAGGAGACTTGACTTTGGTGAATACCTAATACACTACACAGATGATGTATTACAGAGCTGTACACTTGATATTTATATAATTTTATTAACCAATGTCACCCCAATCAATTCAACTTAAAATTAACATTGAAATTCCTATCTAAGAAAAATGCTAAGAAAGCAATATGTCCATCTTATATTCAATTAACAATAATTCCGTAGTTGCAACGAGCATGACATTTGCTCAGCTGGTATTCAAGAACAATTATGAATCCTCAGGTTTATAAACTTTGAAAATATATGGGAAATGACAATATTGAAGTAAAAGAAAATCTGAAACAAAAATGTAAAATATAATGGGACATTTCAATGCAAAAAAACCTAAAATACAAAATTGGGTAGACTTAAGACTGCATTTCAAGAGATATATTCCTAAAACACTGAGAAGACCACATTAAAAAGTTTCTTGTACAACAAAGCAACATTATCTTTCAGAGGAAATATACCCAATTATTCATGACTTTTCTTAAAATTCATGAAGCACCCATCAAGACTTTGAATTTAATATTAAATAAAAATGTGAAGTTGAAACATTGGGTATAAAAATCTTAAACTAAGATACTTACTTTTCAGGGTCTGGATTTTTCTTCTATGAAAGTCTTAATCTTTCAGTTTTGTATGTAAATTTCCTATGACACTGAAATGTAAAAAAAAAAAAAAATTTAAACCAATACCAGTAAGAGATCTGGGTACTTTCTGAGAAACAATCTATACATTGACACTTGGTCATCATCGACCCCAAGGAACCTTTATAATACCAGCATCCTCATTTTTCAAATAAAGTATTTGAGATAAACACAAGTCACCTCAAAAATCTTTATGAAATCTTCCTTCTATCCTTCCTACTCTACCTACTGTCATAGTTTGAAGTCACTGTTATGTGGGCCTGGAGAGCTGCCTGGACTTACACCCACACTGTCAGCTTGTGGTTGTGATCCAATAAATTCCTTTCAACAGCTGACAGCAGAGAGATTTCTGAGCACACACCAAATCATCTTAGTCTCAAACTAGAACCCAAAGGCCTGAGAGTGAAGTCCACAGTAGTCAACATAGCATTGTAGGTGGCCATAGAATATATAGCATCGTCTTTAAAATCCTCAATCATCAAATTATTTTTTAATATAATCACATTGCTTACTCTGTTATAACTTTCTATTTGCTTGTTTATCTTACTAACTATGTAACCCTGTTGAAAAGAATGCATGTATCTTACTCTGGAATATGACTAAATACTTAGTGCCCACCCTGGATAAACAGATGAGGGAATTAACTAATTTAAAGGAAAAATTGGTTATTTTTTCTTTATTTTTATTGTTGACACTATTATAGATGTCCCCATTCTCCCCTCCCCCACAACCCGTCGCCTGCCTCAAAACGGTCCCTGCTCCCCTACTTCCTTCTGGCCACCCACACTCTGTCATCAGTGTCTAAGGTTGATGCATATACGTTCTTCGTCAAATCCCCACACTGTCTTTCATCCAGTCCCCACCCCCCAACAGCTGTCAGTCATTGTTTTCTCACTGTCTTTATTTTACAGAAGAAAGAGGAGCGGGATATGCCACCACGAAATGTGGTACTTTGACATGTGTATTATTTTGTGCTGACATCAATCTAGACACAAAAGATTCAGGAAACTAATTTTACCTCCCTGTGAATTGTCAAAAAAAAAAAACAACTTAGAAAGGGGGCCTGTACTAGAGATCAATTTTTTCATCTGAGAGACTTACCTACATGGCAGAGCAAAAATTTGCGTACCAGACATATGTTCTTTTCATCTTCCTGTGAACTGTCTTTCTCCCCCTTCAACCCAGATCCCTAACCCATGCCTTGAACTTGGAATGGTACTTAAGCCCAACTGCCTTTGAGTCTCATATTTTTATGGGGCTCCTGTATAAGACATTAAGCTTGTTTTCTACTGTCAATCTGTCTGTGTCAGTTTAATCACCAGACCAGCCAAAGAACCTAGAAGGGGAGAAGGAAAAATTCTGGAAAGTTCTTCCACCCCTGCAATAACTTCTTTAGAATTAGAAGACACCAAAAATAAAAGTTAAAGAGGGAAGGTACAAGTTTTCTGATATTTACACAAATTAAAGAACAATCACAAAATTCTGGTTAAAATTTAAATTATTCCTTCAGGTGTCAAGAATGCTACTTATTTTCTTTTGCACTTGAATACGAACAGTGGACGCAGAAGTCATAATTCTGAAGGTGTACATTGGCCATTATAAAAGCATTATAATAAACACATAATGAAAACATTTATCCAGATTTATACCCTGGTTCTACCTGGGTTTTTTTTTTTTACATTGTACTTATACTCTTCTTTAATATTAAGGCTTAATTACCATAAAATATGTAGATTTTAAGTGTACAGATTTATGAATTTTAGAAAATGAATAAAACATTATAATTAAAATGTAGAACATTTCCACCATCCCAAGAAATTTCCTTGTGCCCCTCTTGAAGTCAGAACCCCCACTCTCATCCCCAGCCCAGCATAACCACAGTTCTGGTTTCCATCACATAGTTTAACTCATCTACTTTAGAAGTTCATATGGGTTAAATCAGAGTGTATGGGAGGGGAGTGTGGGGGGCAGCAAAAGTAGGCTTACTCTTGTGAGTTGGTGAAACAGTTTATTCTTGTATTATTATTCTTTGATTATTGTATTATTTTCCATATGAACAACTGTAAACTTACTTTTGCCACAGCCTGTATACATGTTTTTGAACTATTCTTTGTGTGTGCTTTTTTTGTACATTATAATTTTGAGATTCCTTCTGTTGTTGCTTATGCCAATAGTTCATTCCTTTTTATTGCTGATTAGTACTCTATTGTTTATCCATTCACCTATTTATGAACATATAGGTTGTTTCCAGTCAAGATTATCATAAATAAAACTTCTTTCAACATTTGTGTACAAGTCTTTATATGAATATGTGTTGACTCTTTTCTTGGGTAAAAACCAAGGAGTGCAATTACTGAGTCATATGATAGGTATATGTTTCACTATGTAAGAAATTGTTAACCCTTTCTTCCAAAATGCTTGGATCATGTCACTCTCTTAGCAGAAATATATGAGAGTTCCAGTTTCTCTACATTCTCACTAAAACTTCGTAATGTTATTTGTTTGTTTCTTTCTTTCTTAGGTCTTTCAGTGAATGAACATTTATCACATGGTGGTTTTAATCCACACTTCCCTGGTATTTTTTCTTGATTTATTGAGCATTTTGATATGCTTATTGGTCATTTGTGTACCTTTTGTTCAAGTACCTATGCATTTTTAATCGAGCTTATTATCACTTTGTTGTTGTTATTATTATTAGAGTAGTACTTTATATGTCCTATATCTTTTGTCAGATACATGAATCACAAATATTTTCTATTAGTTCCTGGCTTACCTTTCAATTTTGAAAAATGTGACTATTGAAAAGCAGATATTTTTTTATTTTGATAAAGTACTAACTTATATGCAGAAGTATCAGAACATCTATAGAATTTGTGAATTGTCCATAACATAAAAATTTTCATTTTGTTTTGACAGATATCCTCAATTTTTCTATTCCATGCATTATTAAAATTATACTTTCAATTTTTATTTAGACTATTATAATAACACAATAGTCTAATAGTATTGGATTTTATGAAAAAAAGGAACTGAATTGCCATAATAGCCTTGGATTACATGATAAAAAAGTAACTGAATTGCCACAAAAACTAAAACCAACTTAAGGAATCTATAAAAATTTAGGATTTTCAAGTTTAGATGATCTATAAAAATCGAGAAATATTAAATAAAATTATATCTACTTGCTTTACTAGATTTATATAGTTTCTTGATAAATAATATGAATATGGATTATTCTTAAACTAGTTCTTAAACTTAACTTATAATATGAGTGACTATTAAAAATAATTTCACATAAAAATGATACATGACCTTGGCATTACCATATGTGAGGCCATGGGTCCTGTAGCCTTCCCTGTTCCTTTATTGTTGTCAAGTATAAAATGAAGGCAGAGGTTCTCCCAGACACAGGTACTGAGATAATTTTAGTGGTTACACTGTAGGAAAATGGTTATTTTCTGTGTTTTATTATATCTAAATTCATCATCAATTTCTGGGATGTGATTGGTGTGTTTAGGTATATAGATATTAGTCAATATTTAATATCTTTCACAGAAAATTATTAAAAATCCAAATATCTTTTCTAAATCTACCATTCCTTTGCATAATAAGAAATGGAAAATGAACGTATTTCCTTAAAATAACCCCTATACTATGATTACAAGCTCTAAGAAAAATATGTTTGTAAAGTTAACATGCAGGTTTTAATGAAAATCAAGTTAAAAATGTACCCATAAAGCAACATTTTAGAAAAATAGACATGTACATAATTCATGGTGATTATGTACATACTCCCTTGCCACAGACAGCTGTCTAGCTGTCTAAGATACACATAAATATACAATCTACCCAATATTCATGCAAGACTATTGTGTCTGGGGAGAGAACATCATTATGCCAATTTTTTCGTTTTCAGTATTTTTTAATAATTACAGGAGGTATATGAGTTACTATTTTTCTTTTTTTCATACTTAAGTAGATACTCTCTGAGATTATCCTGAAGGACTCTTCTCTTCTTTGAAATTTGTTCACTTAGCTCAAGCAACGGAAGAACTCCAAGGTAGAGTGCATACACTTGAATCAAAAGTAAGAATGAAATCGGGAGAAATGTGTGTGGGAGTCCTCATTAGGTCAAACCTATTTTATTTAATAGGAAAACAATAAAAATTGCATAAATTATAAATAAAATATAAATCATTATATATTTTTCTGCATATCCCTTATAACTTTCATGTCCCAGCAGGCCTTAAATTGTTTTTCCCAGGGTATTGCCTTAATATTACCCCTGTTTTCTTTGGCAATCACAACAAAATATGGAATATCAAAAATTCTGGGGTAGGGGGAAGTAATCTTACTTTCATAAGATACAAAATAAAATTGGAAGATATTTTAGTATTAGAACTAGAAGTTTCTGAAAATGTAAGCTCTTCCCTTGAAAATGACAATATAAAATAGGTTAAAAATATTATCTATGGTAGAAGCACACATACTTTGAAAACTACTAAATGAACAATTTTTTCCATGAGATCTTCCAAAAATTATTGCCAGCCACAGTAGTAACAATTAATTTTATGTATATTAATGCAATCTGAAAATAAATTAGTTTTTAGCATGAATCTTGAAGTTCTTTTAAAATTTAATCACTCTTGGTTTCCAAGTTGATAAATCCTAAAAACATTTAGCATAGAGTAGTGACTATAGGCTTCCCATGAAGTAAGGGAACAAGGTGAGTACTGATACTCATCTCCAATTGGTACCAAAGAGATGGTGGTAATTCATAAAACTCATCTTCCCTGGATTCTCAGTTCGGACTCCTTCTTGGCTCAGCTGCTGACTTTGAAGGGCAGAGACTTCGTATACATTTTCAAAGTGATGCTTGTGATTCAGTCTTTACCAGGTTCTTTGCTTTACTCAATGACATTTCTTAAAATATTGGCTCTAGTTCTCCAATTCACCAGTGTTCTTCCCACACTAAAGCTGCCTGTTCTTTAGCTGTACTCATTCTGCCAATAAAGCATTGATCTGTAGAGTGGCGACAGGAGAATAGCTAAATACCCTGTGGTCAAATGGGGCCTTTTACCTCTGTCTTTCTGCTCCTGTAGCATTTTATTTGTACCATATATCATATTACTTCATTTTAAACATTATAGTCCATTGCTTATGAACATATTTTCTTTCTCTTCTGGCATATGGCACTCTCAGGACAAAGACCGTGCATATCCTGTTCATGTTGATGTATGCAGTATCTATCATACTGCTTATAACTCAGGAATAACTAAATAATAATGTGTCATGTTGAAAATTTCTCTAACAAAGCGAAAAAGAATGAATATATAGAGTTTCCGATCTTACTGTCCTATAAAATGAGTGAACAATTCTTTTGAGGTCATTTTGTAACTACAGTGGGTAATAGATGGGAGGATAGTGCTTATTATAAGTCCCTAGATCTCCCCCATTTTAAACTTTCACCCTCTTTTAAAAAGTTTAATGGTCTTTTGAGTCATAATGATTAGTCTTTAAAAGCATAGGGAAAACACAGAGATTAGAAATAAGATGCCCCTTCTCCTCTGAGAACTACGCAAATACACTGAGTCTCTCAGCCATTTCTTACTAAAAGAAGGTGGACCAGTTATCACTGGTGGAGCTGGGAGGAAGAAGAGGTCAGAAAGGAATGAGATTAAGGAGGTCAGGCGTGCCCCAGAATGGTACTGGGTAAGCAGCTATGGCCTGTGTTGGGAAAGCGTGGACACAGGTGTCCCCATCTGCCTTGCTAGCTTGTTTCTTTTCTCCATCAGTTATAGCTTGTGTGTGGAACAGAGTGAAGGGAAGGTGTGTTTCTACAATACAAATATGTTTCATGATGAAGAAAAGTCAGGGGGAAGAAAGGAATAGAAAATTTTAAATGAAGTTGGTTAAAAAGGAAGTCCCCTTCCTTCCTTCCTTCCCTCCCTCCTTCCCCACTTCCATCCATTCCTGTGTCAATATAGTTTTCTCTTATGTTACAATGTCCTATATTAACAAATTCAGCAAGTATTATTCATATTACATAATTATAAAGGAGGGTGGGATGTGTTATCAACTGCTAAGTCTGTCCATTCACTTTAAACTTCAGACAATCGACAATTGTGATTGAGTTAAGCATTGTTTTACAGAAGAGAAAAGGATGCTCACCCTGTTAACTGATTATTTGACATTTCCCTAAAAGATAAATGGTGGGAACATGGCATGGAATCAAATTTCTAAAGACAGCATTTTAGTTGACAATTTGTTTGGAAAACCTAAACTGATGGTCAAGTCAAACCAGGAGCATAGACCTCAGTTTATTCCGTCATGGGCTTGTCCTCTCTTCATCCAGCAAACAATGGGCTAGGCTTGAATAATTGATCTATATCGATTTATAATAAAATAGCAATGTATCCAAACATCATGAAGGATTTATGTTTTTATTCAGTGTTTATGTTGATATCTTAAGTAGCAAGCACATCGCACATTGCCGTGTAGTGACAAGACCAAATGCGCCTTGGCAGAGCTTCAGTATAAAAATTAGAAGGTGTTGATTTCATTACCACTCCGGCAATACATTTGAAAAAGTGTTAATGACTATTAATGGCCTAGTCCTCAGCCAGAAGAATGCCTGAAGTCAGTGAAAGTGGCATTTTATCTGCTCTTAAACATTAAAAACAGAGAGCCTCCTACAGTTGCGTTTGTAAGTACCTTTCCTGCTCTACAAATAATCACATCCCCCACTTAACTGAGCTTTTAAAAATGTTTAAATTCAAGGCAAACCCGATTTCTCCACTCTGGAGGTTTTGCCCCTTCCTTTTCTTTATGACAAGTAACACATGTGGCTTTGGTTGAAGGTGAATGAGAAGGAACTTTATTTTCAAAGGGTATTTTATCTCTTTTCAATTTTACAATATAGAAAATACAGAAACTCCATTGTGTTCAGTTTTTTTAAAGGTTACTTCTTATCTGTTATTATTTATTTATTTGTGGAGATACTGGTGTGTGGGAGTCCACACAGTCTTATAATGGAAGGTACTATGAATCAATCCAAGTTTCTGAAGCCCACATGGTTTCAGGGGTTTTTCCCCCCCTCAACTATTTTTGGGGGTCCCTGGAGGGTCCTATATCAACAAGTTATTAGATGAGGAATGGCAGCTTCTGTTTCAGAAAACACAACTTCGGCGAGACAACAGAAAACAGATGCCAATTATTTGCCAGTGGCTGCTGGAAAACAAAACATTTGATGACATTTACTTTGCCTTAGCAGAACTGCCGCTGATGCCAAAGAAATATAAACTGGTCCAATTACCAGCAGCCGGTTTTGAAATGTGGGGTATTATGATTTGGAATCTTGCTCTACAATTAGCCATTCTGTGACCTACTTACTTCCTTAAACATAGATTCTCCATGCAACCTGTTTTAAAAGATATTTGGGGAGAATGTGTGCAATCAATGTATATATAATTAAATATTTGATATATTTAAAGATTATATTTCATTCCATTGTCTTCTGGTTCCACTATTTTTTTTTACATAGGGATAAAGATAATGTTGGTATTTGAAAAGTCTTTTGAAAGTGACTTCCTTGACATATATTTTTATTTCATATGGCAAGTGCTTCAAATTTAACATCTTTTTTACATTGAATCCAGCTGAATTATTCATTGTTAATGTGATGTCACAAGCAATGTTTAAGTATTTTTCCTCCAGTAGTTAACAGACTTAATTTAGTCACAATCAATATCCATCTAGCCCCACAAAATATAAATTTTCCATGAATATTTTCAGATGAAATGTTTCACCTTTGAGATGCATTTCTGAGGAAATATCTCGGGCTGACTTCACTGAAACTAGCAGTTATGTCAAATAAATTTTTACTTTCATCAGCCATGAGATCAAGACATGCAAATAAAGTCTTTTGAAAAACATATGCAATATGTGTCTAGTTCTCCTTCTCTTCATAGTGACTTGAGCTATCTTTTGGGGTGTGAAAAAAAGCAATTAATGCATTTTCCTTGATAGCAGAATTACTATAAGCACTGGTGTTATAAAATCTGTAATAAGTGCCCACGTTGCCTCAAAATGTGTCTTGAGTGACTGAGAAGGGAACTAAATTAGGAACAGCACTTACATCACTATTTGTTGAAAATATGAGCTGAAAAATGATGATCAAAGTGACTTCAGGAATGCCATGCCTCTCAGTTTTTAATATGCACATGAAACACCAGGGATCTTGTTCAATGCAGGTTTTAATTCAGTAATTCTGGGGTGGGTCCTGAGATTCTGCATTTGTGTAAGTTTCCATGTGATAATTTCAAAGTGGTCAGTGGACCACACTCTTAGACACGAGTGTAGATGACCTGAGGTGGGCCATCCTTCGTTGAACACTAGAAATTTCCTGAGGTACTCATAGTCAATCTCAATATTCAAGGTGATTGACTAAGTTGTAGTCAGAACTTGAGGAACCCTGATATAGCCTATCCCATGTGTAATGACAGCTACCAACCCACCTTCTGGGTCCAGAGTGGATGCTGAATGATGTACTAGCTAGGACATGAAGCTTGTCTTTATTAGACTCAACAATACTAAGACTTTCTATAGTGTCTCTCTGTGTGTCTGTCTATACACACAGAGACTAAATACACACACATGCACAGAAAGAGAGAGAGAGCACTTATAGCTAGAAGCACATAACTGAATATTATGTCCTCATTAGAGAAAAGGGGAATCGTACCCTAAGGTATGACCCAAATGAGCAGTGCATCTAGTTCCCATTTGCATCTCCTCCTTAGGCATAAATCAAATGGAACAGCTGAGTAACTATCATCGCCAAGGAAAAGGATATTTAGTCTCATTTGTTTTTACAACCATTCTACTGAACAATAGAATCCATAAATGGGCATGTATTCTACATAATATTTTAACAAACCTGACACAGGTTCATTTGACCTGCATTTAGCTAATGTAATGGTAAGCCCATCTCCTATTTCACTTTGTCTCCAGTCACAGAAAAGCTTCCTCATACATTAAGCCCACAGGGACTGTTGTTCCACTAAGTCTGAGTACCTTAGGATATAATCTTAGAATATAATCACACTCCCAAAACACCTGGGGCAAATTCATGGCTGCTTCTTCAATAAACAGGAATTTTGGCAGATTTTCTGTCTAGCTGGGGATCAATGGCAGGATGACAAAGCCATTTAGGGAGGAAAAGTGCTTAATATCCTTTTGAAAGATCAGGATTCATCTGAACCCCACCACACTCCTCCCATCCCACCTCCAGTCCCCAAGAACCACTGATCCTTCCACAGATATATTTCTCCCCTTCTTATTCCTCTGTGCTCAGCCTGACTTTATGACTGCCTGCCTAGAATGTTGTAGTCATCTTCTAAATGGTATGCCTGCTCATGTTTTTATAAACTCATGTTTTAAATAACAGTGTCTTGTTACGCCTCCAAAACTCTTAGCAGTTATCCACGCAATAACCTCCATTGGACCAATTTAACTACAACACAGATGGCAAACCCAAGGCCCAGGTGGCCAATTCCAGCCCTCCACCTTGTTTTATCCAGCCCGGCACCTTGTTTCTACCTGGCAGCAGTGCCAAGCTCTCACTTAACTGTTAAGGAGTAGTTACATTTATACAGTCCTAAAATGACATTTGGCCCTTTGAAGGCAACTATGAAGCTGATGTGATCCCCAGTGAAAATGAGTTTGACATCCCTGAGCTACAAGAATAAGTCTGTCATACTAATGTCAACTTTGTATGACAGGAAGGCCACACCCTGTCATACAAAGTTGTCCAGAATATACACCCACATCTTTTGAACTCCCAAAATGGCCTCCATCATGTCCCAAAATAAGCCACGCATATTATCATGTCTGCTTAGATTTTATTAGCTGTCCAACCACTTACCTATAACCTAAACACTTCTCCATTATTTATTCCTTGAAACCTTCTCTGAGCATTTTTATTCTTACTGATTTCTCCCACAGTAGTTATTACTACTCATTTTGTTACTTTTTACATACTACCTTGTGGGATTATTTTTTCTATTGCTATTATTTGCTTTTTAAATATGTGACATGTTATAGTTAAGACTGTGTTTCCTTATACATAAAGTTTGGGAAGATAGGCTTTGGAATCAGTGTGAATTTGAGTCTTAATGAATGAATGCCAATTCTCATCTATAAATTGGGGGAGTGGGATCCAACTTTTCAGGATTAGCGTGGGATTTCAGAGATAATAAGTGTAAAATTCCTAGAAGAGTTCCTGAAGTATAGTTTTAACTGTGAGAAGATGTTAGCTTTAAATAAATCCTGATATTAACAGATACCAAGGACTTTGTGAGATATGACATATATAATTTACGCTACATAGAGGAATGTTCTGTACAGAGAATATATACCAAACTTTTTCTTTATTTTGATTTGATTCAACATTTCTGAATTCAATGTTAACTTGTAGACAAGGATCATGTATGACAGAAATCCTGGCCTACTTAGGCAACTATTGTTCTTAGAAAGCAATTCTTCTTTGGCCATATGCATGGCTTTCGTGCTTCTAAGATACTGTCATGTATTTGATATGATTATATGTTTTACAACCACTCTTGAATAGCACAAAATATAGTACCATATTAGCTAAATTATTAACTGGAATCAGAAGAAAAGTAAAAAATTGAATTTACAAGTCCCTTTGTCCCCAGGAAATAGATATGTAATGTAGATTTGACTAAACTGGGATCTATGAATAGGCAACTAATGGCCTTTAGGAGGTAAACATAATTTATTTGCACACAAATACCATAAAATTTGGCACATGGTAGATAT
The DNA here is from genome assembly GCA_004027735.1 of Carollia perspicillata. Lineage (NCBI taxonomy): Eukaryota > Metazoa > Chordata > Mammalia > Chiroptera > Phyllostomidae > Carollia > Carollia perspicillata. Next base: position 1,109 of record PVKM010015830.1, on the reverse strand, counting down.
TAAACAAAATCTAATTGAATGAATAAATGTTTTAATAACATGATTCTAATTAAATTCTATGAATCCCTGGTAATAGCCCTGTCTTCTGATATTGTTAAAGGATTTCTAATTTATGACTGACCAAAGTGATTTAAAATTTTAATAAATATATTTTATGGTTAATTATATAAATGTTTCTCAGTTTCACTATATGTTAGAGTATCTATTAGTGCAGAAATAGGAAAATTAAGTCTGACTATCTGCCACAAAAAATTGTTTAGCAACTGTAGTAGAGTGCTCCCATTAGTGAACCTAGTATGTTTTTATGAGAAGATCCATAAAATGATTAGATTATAATTAAGAGTAGATCTAATGATTTCTTTATTGTTGACAATAATTAATTTGGTTTCATCAAACTCCTATACATCTTGGTTATTAATTATATAGCCTAATTTTCATAACAGGGCTATCGACTTAATTGAAGACATGTAATTTCTACTACATGTAGTTTTCAGTACCATTGGTGATAGAACACTTCCAAAGTACTAAAAATTTGATGGCAAATTATGGATCTGGTAATATTTTCTAAATATTTTCTCTGACCTTCTCTTGAAGATGTACATAAGAGACCTAGGAATAAAAACAAGTTTTTGACACCTATAAACATCTAATCAAATTAACCTGCCCAGTAGAACTGATGGGTATCAGTGCTCAAAGCATCCACTTGCCTTAGGACTAAGTATCATTGTGTACATTTTCAATCCTTATTTGAACAATCTTTCTCTGGAAGGTTTGAGGCCATCATTCATTCCTGTTTAGTCAACTAGAATGTTATTTAGCTCAGATGGTATACCTGAAGCTGCCTCCCTTTCTCTGTTTATTTCATTAAGATGTAGCTTGATTTATGATCAGCACTGTTTTCTTGAGACAGAGATTAATCATAATAATTGTGGTGAACTTATTCCATATCAAAGGTGAGTTCAATTTCATCATTCTGAAAATCTACGATGGACTATATAAAAATTATCATTGATAAGAATTTTCACTTAATTTCTTAAATAAAAAATAAATATATTTTAAAGAAAAAGTGTGTTAGGAAGACTATTACATTTAAAGCTGGAACAGGTAGT
>PVKM010015829.1:0-27505 GCA_004027735.1 Carollia perspicillata | reverse complement strand
GTGCTCATCTTCTTTCACGGTGCTCAAGCTTGTTTTCCACAATACATCCTTTTGTTTTTCCTGTAACAATAATTATAACTAAAAGGTGTAGCTGATCCAGGATGAAGCAATTAAAAAGCTTTGTATGGCTTGTACCTCTTTCAAAAGTGCTTTTTCTTTCTCCTTTTTTCCTCAATTATAATGTTGTATATATTCAGTGCTCATTGTCTATCTTTTGCCAAAATTTTTCCAGTCATCTGTTTTTTTTCTTTTAGTGGGTTCCTTAAGAAAGACTCATGAAACAATTATTTTCTTCTTCCAAATTAAGTTCTTCCAAAATGATTTACCTGTAGTATCTATCATTTGAAGTCTAACAGTCTCCTCTGCGATGCTTTCTGTCCCTTTGATCTTCACCTGTCCCTTTGCAAGTGACTACTGCATGATCGTAGTCCTGATTGAACTTACTTCTCATAGCAACACCAGTTTAAGTTTCAAGTCTTGCACTTGCAGGTTTGGTTTCTCTCCTTAGAGATTGTATTATGCAAATTCTTACTGGAGTTTGCTCTCACTCAGCTCTCTGAACACCTGGGCACTTCTAACTCAACTTCCTACCAGTCCAAACATCTTCTCCCACTCAGTTCTGCCTCACAAGACACTTCTGGCTACCAGTACACAATATTTGGAGTTCAGGTATTGTATGCCTTTTTGTTTCACTGAAAATGAAGATTGTGTGTGTGCTATTTAATTCTCCTTGTGTTTCATTCTTTGGAGAAGAGAAGAGTAGATTCTAAGCTAACCTACTATGTTTGTACCAGAAGTTCTGCCAACGGTTCTTGAGGAAGCCCAGTCATTGACCTTTGCCAAAGAGCCCTCTATATTATATAACAACTACCCAAAATCAGTCATCGCCTCCCTCAGAAGGTATAAGCATGAGTTACACACACATAGAGAGTCAATCATTAAGGGGAGCAATAAATTAAAGCACATAAGGAGAGACTTGGAGAGAGAGAAGTGTAGAGTCAAAAGAAAATGAGCTGCTAGATGCACATTCTATCTTGAAAACTAATTCTTAAGTCTTCCTCTTAACAGCTGAGATGAGCTCTCCTTATTCCCAAATTCTTTTATGAAAACACATCACCTGTTGCAGCTACTGTTGCTCAGAACCTGCCGGTGTTCAAGCTCAGCATCCATGGCACTGCAACATCATGATTCTCTTCTTACTTCTCTGATTAGTTTGCTTCACTTTCTTGTCTTTCTTATCCCACTTCCTTTTCTAGAAATCAATACATATTTTTTCCAAAGTCCATGACAGCCTTTTCATATGCTGTCATCAGTTTGTATGTGTTTTATCCCAGGCAAATGACTCAATACTCCTATTTCTCCTCCATGTCCCACTGCGTTTCCCACTGCTTCCTAGGTTTCTTCAATGAGGTAGCTCACCAGCACCCCAGATCACTTCCAAACCTAGGCGCATTGTAACCCTTCTCTCTTCCCTCAGTCTTGCAGCCCAACTTCAGTGTCTATTATAATCTTTTTACCGCCCCTGTCTCCCAGTCCCCACCATGGCCATGTTATTAATGATAACTCCGTGAAGAATAGACTGCTAATGCTTACCAACATTTGTGTTCTCCTCTCATTGCTGGGAATGCACCTAGATTTCCTTCTTCAGTCTTCCTTGCAGTTGGATGTGACCAAAGAAACGTGAGCAAAAGTAATGAACACCACTACCAGACCTGACTCATACAAAGAGACAAACCATACTTTCACAGGGGATGTTTGTCCTCTTTCCCCATCTGCCAGGGGAACAAAGAAACAAAGAACTCCTGCTGAGCTATATTGGACTACAATGACAGCAAGAAATAAACTTTATTGTGCTAAGCCATTGATATTTTGGGGTTGTTTGTTAGAGCCTATGTAGTGTATCATGTTAAATACACTTTCTTATATTTTCATATTTATCTTTTTTAAACTAAATTTTGATATCTACATACTTGCTTTTGTCACTGAACATGATATAAATTCTTTCAAACCTATTAGTATAGAAATTACTCATTCTTGTTAATAAGGGTGTAATAATCCTATAAGTATGTATGTGGATATGTATGCATAAGTGTGTGTGTGTATACATATATATATATATATTTCAGTATAGCATTTTGATCTGTAGTTGGGAATCCCTGTGTGAGGAGGGTTGACTTAAGTAAGTCACAGATTTTTTACTGCATGGCAGGCTGAAGCCCCTAAACCCCATGTTGTTAAAGGGTAACTGTATTAAATATATACTATATATTATTATATGCAATATTATATTCAATATATATTATTAAATGATTACCATAAGTGAGCATTTCTTTGTTTTCAGATTTTTACTACTCTAAAGGATCCTTCCATAAACATCTTCACATATTCCCATGTGTGTTATTGACACAGCTATTCTTTTGATCATTGAAAATATTGGCCTCTCTTGATTTCTCTCTTCAACTTAACACCATTTCCAGTTCCATTTGAAGCAACTTCCGTCAATTCAATGCCCCATATCATCACTTCCATCTATCATATCATACCTGTGATCACAGCCCTAGTTTAGACATCTACTATCCCTCACTCAGATGACAATGGGCGCCTGGCTCTTCTTTTAAAATATTAGTTTTGACAGCTGGATTGAATAATTTTTGTGACTAATCTCTTATTAAACACTGTGACTTTCCTAGAGGGAGTAAAATGATAAGCTTTTCTTAAACTTATTACAGTTTGTTTTTTCCACAGAACATCTTGCATGATTTGTGTGCTAAACACAGTATGGAAAATGTTGTTCTATATGAGTCACCATAACCGGTTTAGTAGATTTTGTTCTCTCTTTTTACAACTAAATTTAGGTCACACAGACATTCTCCACTTTGCACTCAAGTATCATAATCCTACATATCAACGGAAAACTCTGAACTGGAAAACACAGCAAGTGATCCTAAGATAAAATATTTCAATTTCAGGCAACTACAATCAGAAGAGTCATGGAAAAGAGCATGTAATTATATACAATAGGTCATAAATGATTAGCTTTTGTATACTATGTGGAATTAGAATCCCTAAATAATTTGTAAAACTTATTGAGTATGACTATGTCTATATGACATCGTCATTCACTTCAAGAGTGAAAAATTCATTCAAGTTGACTGTTCACATAATATACTCAAGAGAGAAATTACTTTTTAATGATGCTAGAGAGCTATACAAAATTTATCCTTTTCTTTCAGAGATAATTACCAAGAAGGTCAGTATGTCACTCATTTGCTTATTTGTTCTCAAATCCATCATTGGTCCTTTTGCTGGTCTCCTCTGGATCAAAAGGAACTACAGCTTAGGCATCCCTGCCAACAGGCATCTGGAAATTTTTTGCCAAGGGGAGGAACTGGGAAAAAAACCAGAGAAGAGTGGTGGGGAGAAGCCAGGATTTCTTTATCTTGTCTATCTTGGGTACCAACTTTAGTGAAAAGCTGTCCGTTCTGCATACACGATCATCCCCTCTTTCTGTGCTGGAAGGTTCTTGGGTAGTGGCTCATTATGGTCTAACTCTTACTAAATGGCCATGCAATCTGGAATCCAGGAACATTGTCTTTCCAGACCTAGATAGAGGCAGTGGTTTTTCTGCTGTTGCTAATCTCTGATTATATCATCATTTCATATTTGATTGTTCCCCTTTCTACATCTAACCTTTTTTTTTTTTACTAAATTCCCTCAGTATGAAATGCCTAAAGGAGTTGTTTTTTCTGACTGGACCATGACTGATATAATGAAAAATTGAGCTATTTTAGGATATTGTGGAGAGTCAATGACATATACCGTAAAGTTTTATCAGTGCCATTACACAATGCAGCTAAGGCTATCAAATGGCTCAAAAATACCTAAAAATAAAGTAAAAGATAATATATTTTAGAGCAAGAAAGGAAAAATCAGTAAAGCTTATCACTGACTCAAGATGGTCATAGTTTACATTCTGGTATATACCATCATTACTAATCTAGGAAAAGAAAGTTGTCACAACATCAAAATAATATGATGTGATATGATAGAATATGAATAATATAATAAATAATATAATATAGAAATCACATATCAAGTAGCATGGTTAAAAAAACAAAGGAAAGAAAGCTAGCCTACCTTTGTAGTTGAGTTAGATTGCTCAAAATAGAACCCAAACTCATTGGCTCACTAGCTGTGGAATTTTGGGCATGAATCCTAACTCTCTGAAAATTTATTTTCCTTAACTATAAGATATAACTACTGTGTAATTCAGAGGTTTGTGAGAATTACATAAATTAATGCACATAGATTTCTTTGAACATCATTAGAATGTAGTAAACCCCAATTGTCAGGTTTCATCATTATAATTACTACTACTACTCCTTCTTCTTCTTCTATTATTATTATTATTATTATTATTATTACTATTATTAAATTCTAGGTTACAGAGACAATTAAAAAACTAGAATACAAATTCATAAGGGTGAATCAGAGACCTTGAAAATATCTAACTCTAATTTTTTTTATTGTTGTTCAGGTAAAATTGTCTCCATTTTCTCCTCACTACGGATCCCACCTCACCCATCCCCACATTCCACCCTTGATCCTACCTGCCTTTGGCTTTGTCCATGTGTCTCTTATATATGTTCCTTGATGACCCTTCCCCTCCCCCACCATTACTGCCCCCCCTCCCACCATCTGGTTATTGTCAGTTTGTTCTTAATTTCAAAGTATCTGGTTATATTTTGCTTGCTTGTTTGTTTTGTTGATTAGGTTCCACTTACAGGTGAGATCATATGGTATTTGTATTTTACCACCTGACTTACTTCACTTAGCATAATATTCTCCAATTCCATCCATGCTGTCACAAAGGGTAGGAGCTCCTTCTTACTTGCCTCTGTATAGTATTCCATTGTGTAAATGTACCATGATTTTTAGTCCACTCATTTACTAGTGGGCACTTAGGTTGCTTCCAACACTTGCCTATTGCAAATTGTGCTGTTATGAACATTGGGGTGCATAGGTTCTTTTCAATTGGTGTTTCAGGATTCTTAGGGTATAATTCTAGCAGTAGAATTTCTGGGTCAAAAGGCAGTTCCATTTTTAGCTTTCTGAGGAAATTCCATACTGTTTACCAGAGTTGCTGCACCAGTCTGCATTCCTACCAACAGTGTACTAGGGTTCCCTTTTCTCCACAACCTCATCAGCACGTGTTTGTTTACTTGTTTATCATGGCCATTCTGACTGGTGTGAAGTGGTATCTCATTGTGGTTTTAATTTGTTTCTCTCTGATGGCTAGTGATGCTGAGCATTCTTTTTTTGTGTGATTATATTTTATTGATTATGCTATTACAGTTCTCCCATTTCCCCACTTCATTCCCCGCCTTTAGTTCATTGGTTCTTTAGCTTCTACATTTCCCACACTACTCTTGCCCTCTCCCTGTCTATTTTCTCCCTACCGTCTATGCTACTTATTCTCTGTACCTTTTTCCCCTCTCTCCTCCTCCCACTCCCCTGTTGCTAACCCTCCATGTAATCTCCATTTCTGTGGTTCTGTTCCTGTTCTAGTTGTTTGCTTAGTTTGTTTCTGTTTTTGTTTTAGGTATGGTTTTAATAATTGTGAGTTTGCTGTCATTTTACTATACTGTTTTTTATCATCTTTTTCTTAGATAAGTCCCTTTAACATTTCATATAATAAGGGCTTGGTGATGATGAACTCCTTGAACTTGACCTTATCTGAGGAGCACTTTATCTGCCCTTCCATTCTAAACGAAAGTTTTGCTGGATAGAGCAGTCTTGGACATAGATCCTTGCCTTTCATGACTTGGAATACTTCTTTCCAGCCCCTTCTTTCCTGTAAGGTCTCTTTTGAGAAATCAGCTGACAGTCTGATGGGAGCTCCTTTGTAGGTTACTGTCTTTTTATCTCTTGCTGCTTCTAGGATTCTCTCCTTCATTTTTTATCTTGAGTAATGTAATGATGATGTGCCTTTGTGTGTTCCTCCTTGGGTCCAACTTCTTTGGGACTCTCTGAGTTTCCTGGACTTCCTGGAAGTCTATTTCCTTTACCAGATTGGGGAATTTCTCCTTTACTATTTGTTCAAATAAGTTTTCCACTTGCTCTTCCTCTTCCCCTTCTGGTGCCTCTATAATTTGGATATTGGAACATTTAAAGATGTCCTGAAGGTTCCTAAGCCTCTCCTCATTTTTTCTGAATTCTCGTTTATTCATTCTTTTCTGTTTGGTTGTTTCTTTCTTCCTTCTGATCCACTCCATTGATTTGAGTCCCAGTTTTCTTCCCATCACTATTGGTTCCCTGTGAATTTTCCTTCATTTCACATAGTGTCTTCTTCATTTGTTTATCTTATTTGTGACCAAAATCAACCAGTTCTGTGAGCTTTCTGATCACCAGTGCTTTGAACTCTGCATCTGATAGGTTGGCTATCTCTTTGTCGCTTAGTTGTATTAGCTGTGGAGCTTTGATCTATGCTTTTGTTTGAGCCATTTTTTTTGGTCTCGTTGCACCTGTTATGTATGAGGGGAGGAGTCTTAGGTGTTCACCAGGGTGGGGCAACCCAAGTCTTTGGGCTGTGATGCTGTATGTGGAGGTAGGGTTTAAGGGGGCTCAATGGCGCTCATTCTGCTCTCTTTTGGATCCCAGACCCCTCTGCCAGTTCCCCCAAGCAAACTGGGCCCTTCTGGCACTGATTCCTGGTGGATGGGCTTGTGTACATTCTAGGACCCAGTGGGTCTCTCCGAGGAACTCTCCTGTGAGGCTGGGAGTCACTCCCTGTGCCTCAACATCCATTGATGTTTTCAACCAGTGTTTTCAGGCGTTATTTCCTGGTGCTGGGACCCTGGGTTTCATGGTCTGTCTTGACCCCCAGTTATCAGGGTGAGAATGTGGGACCATCTGGTCAGCCCCACCTGCTAGGTACAATCCTAGCAGTGAAATTGCTGGATCAAAAGGCACATCCATTTTTAGTTTTCTGAGAAAATCCCATACTGTTTTCCATAGTGGATGTACCAGTTTGCACTCCCACCAACAGTGTACTAGGGTGCCCTTTTCTCCACAACCTCTCCAACACTTGTTTGTTGCTTTGTTTACAATGGCCATTCTTACTGGTGTGAAGTGGTATCTCATTGTAGTTTAAATTTGCATCTCTCTGATAGCTAGCGATACTGAGCATCTTTTCATGTGTCTCTGGATCCTCTCTATGTCCTCTTTGGAAAAGCGTCTACTGAAGTCCTTTGACCATTTTTAATTGGATTGCTTGTCTCCTTAGAGTGGATTCATGCAAGTTCTTTATACATTTTGGAATTTAAGCCTTTGCTGAGGTATCATCGGCAAATATGTTTTCTCATATAGTTGGTTCTCTTTTTATTTTAATGCTGTTTTCTTTGGCTGTGCAAAAGCTTTTTATTTTGATGAGATCCCATGTTTATTTTTTGCTTTATGTCCCTTGCTCTAGGGAACAAATCAGTAAAAATGTTGCTGCATGAAATATCTGAGATTTTCCTGCCTATCTTCTCCTCTATGACTTTAATGGTGTCATGGCTTATATTTAAGTCTTTTATCCACCTTGAATTTATTTTTGTGTATGGTGTAAGTTGGCGCTCCAGTTTCATTTTTTTTTTTGTATGTAGCTGTCCAGTTCTCCCAACACCATTTGTTGAAGAGAGTATTTTTACTCCATTTTATGGTGTTGCCCCCTTTGTCAAATATTAACTGACTGTAGTGACTTGGGTTTATTTCTGGGTTCTCTATTCTGTTCCTCTGGTCTATCTGTCTGTTTTTATGCAAGTACCAGGCTGTTTTGATTACAGTGACCTTATAATACAGTTTTGTGTCAGGTATTGTGATCCTTCCTACTTTGCTCTTCTTTTTCAAAATTGCAGCAGATATTCGGAGTTGTTTATGGTTCCATATAAAATTTTGAAGTGTTTGCTCTATGTCTGTGAAATAAGCCATTGGTACTTCAATAGATACTGCATTGAATCTGTATATTGCTTGGGGTAGTATGGACATTTTGATGATGTTAATTCTTCCAATCCATGAACAAGGTATATGTTTCCATTTGCTTGTATCTTCCTTGATTTCCCTCTTCTGTGTTGTGTAATTTTCTGCATGCAGGTCTTTTATCTCTTTGGTTAGGTTTATTCCTAGCTATTTTATTTTTCTTTTTGGTATATCAAATGGGATTTTTTTTCTTGATTTCTGCTTCTCCTGTTTCATTATTGGTATACTAAAATGCCTTTGATTTCTGGATATTGACTTTGTATCCCACTGTTTTGCCAAATTCACTTATTATTAGGTTGAGCAGTTTTTGGGTGGAGTCTATAAGATTTTCTATGTACTCTATCATGTCATCTGCAAATAATGACACTTTTGTTTCCTCTTTTCCTATTTGGATGACTTTTATTTCCTTTTCTTCTCTGATTGCTGTGGCTAGGACTTCGAATACTATGTTGAATAGAAGTGGTAAAAGTGGACAACCTTGTCTTGTTCCTGATCTTAGTGGAAAAGATTTTAGTTTTTGCCCATTGAGTATGATGTTGGCTGTAGGTCTCTCATATATGGCCTTTATTACGTTGAGGAATGCTCCCTTAATTCCCACCTTGCTCAGTGCTTTCGTCATAAATGGGTGGTGTACCTTATCATATGCTTTTTCTGCATCTATTGATGTGACCGTGTGTTTTTTGTCTTTGCTTTTGTTTATGTGGTGTATTACATTTACTGATTTGCGAATGTTGAACCATCCTTGGATCCCTGGGATGAATCCCACTTGGTCATGGTGTATGATCTTTTTAATGTATTGTTGGATGCAGTTTGCCAATATTTTGTTGAGGATTTTAGCATCTATGTTCATCAGTGATATTGGCCTGAAGTTTTCTTTCTTTGCTGTGTCTTTATCTGGTTTTGGGATTAGGATGCTGTTGGCTTCATAAAAAGAGTTTGGGAGTCTTCCATCCTTTTGATTTTTTTTGAATAGTTTGTGAAGCATAAGGGTTAGCTCATCCTTAAATGTTTTGTAGAATTCTCCTGTGAAACCATCTGGTCCACAGCTTTTGTGTGTCAGGAGTTTTTTGATTACTACTTCAATTTCATCTGCTGTTATTGGTCTGTTCAGGCTTTCTGCCTCTTCTTCACTGAGTTTTGGAAGATTATATTTTTCTAGAAATTTGTCCATTTCTCCTAGGTTTTCAAATTTCTTGGCATACAGCTCTTCATAGTAATTTCTTACAATCCTTTGTATTTCTGTGGTGTCAGTTGTAATCTCTCCTCTTTCATTTCTGATTGTATTTATTTGGGTCCTCTCTCTTTTTTTCTTGATGAGCCTGCTTAAGGGCTTGTTGATTTCATTTATCTTTTCAAAGAACCAGCTCCTGGATTCATTGATCCTAAGAATTGTGCTTTTTGTCTTTATGCCATTTAATTCTGCTCTGATCTTGGTTATTTCCTTCCTTCTACTAGCTCTGGGCTGTCTTTGTTGTTGTTCCTCGAGTTCTTGTAGGCGTAGTGTTAGGTTGTTAGTTTGAAATGTTTCAATATTTTTTAGGTAGGCCTGTATTGCTACGAACTTCCCTCTCAGGAGTGCCTTTGCTGTGTCCCATAAGTTTTGGGTTGTCATGAGTTCATTTTCATTTGTTTCTGGAAACTTTTAGATTTCTTTCCTAATTTCATTCTTCACCCATTCATTGTTTAATAGCATGCTATTCAATCTCCATGATTTTGAGTGTTTGGGTTTTTTTCCCTTGGGGTTGGTTTCTAATTTCAGTCCTTTGTGGTCAGAGAAAATGCTTGTTATGATTTCAATTTTCTTGAATTTGTTGAGACTTGTTTTGTGTCCTATCATGTGGTCTATCCTTGAAAATGTTCCATGTGCATTTAAAAAGAATGTGTATTTAGCTTCTTTTGAATGAAGGGCTTTATATATATCAGTTAAGTCCATTTCATCTAGGGCTTTATTCAATATCACAATATCTTTGTTGATATTTTGTTTGGAGGATCTGTCCATTTTTGACAGTGGGGTGTTAAAATCCCCTACTATAATTGTGTTGCTGTCAATATCCTTCTTGAAGTCCTCTAAGATTTTCTTTATGTATTTGGGTGCTCCTACATTGGGTGCATAAATATTTACAATGTTTATGTCTTCTTTGTGGATTCTGTACTTGAGTATTATGAAGTGACCTTCTCTGGGTCTCTCTTTATGGTCCTTTTTTAGAAGTCTATTTTGTCTGATATGAGTATTGCTACCCCAGCTTTCTTTTCCTGTCCATTTTCTTGTGATATTTGTTTCTAGCCCTTTACTTTCAATCTATGTAGGTGTTTTGTCCTAAGGTGGGTCTCTTGTAGGCAGCATATGTGTAGGTCATGCTTTCTTATCCATTCAGCTATTCTATGTCTTTTAATTGGAGCATGTAATCCATTTACATTTAAGGTTCTTATTGATAGGTTCTTATTCATTGTCATCTTTTTACCTGTGTTCCTCTCTCTCTGTCTCTCTTTTCCTTCCTTTCCTTAGAGCAGACCCTTTAGCATGTCTTGCAGAACTGGATTGGTGGATGTGTATTCTTTTAGACTTCTTTTGTCTGGAAAGCTCCTTATTTGGCCTTCTATCTTGATTGAAAGTCTTACTGGTTAAAGTATCCTTGGTTGTAGTCCTTTAGTTCTCATTACTTGTAATATTTCTTGCCATTCTCTTCTGGCTTGAAGTGTTTCCATTGAGAAGTCAGTTGCTAACTTTATCAGAGCTCCCTTGTATGTTATTCCTTTTTCTCCCTTGCTGCCTTTAAAATTCTCTCTTTGTCTTGGAATTATGCCATTTTAATTATGATGCATCTTGGAGTGGGCCTCTTTGGGTTCCTCTTGATTGGGACTCTCTGTGTTTCCTGGATTTGTGTGACTTTTTTTCTCATCAAATTAGGGAAGTTTTCCATCATTACTTTTTCAAATAGGTTTTCTATCCCTTTTTCTTCTTCTTCTCCTTCTGGTATCCCTATTATTGGGATATTATTATGTTTCATATTGTCTTGTATTTCTCTTAATCCCTCTTCATTTTTTCTGAGCCTCTTTTCCTTTTCCTGCTCTTTCTGGGTGTGTTTTTTTTCTATTTTGTCCTCCAGCTCACTGGTCTGATCTTCTGCTTCATCTATCCTGCTTTTGATTCCTTCTACTGTGTTCTTCTGTTCAGATATTGTATTCTTCATTTCCTCTTGTCCCTTGTTGATAATTTCTATTTCCTTTTTCATACTGATATAGTTGGCAGCGAGTTCATTGTAGCTTCCTTGTAATTTCTGGTAGTTGGTTGTGAGCTCATGGAGTTCCTGGTGACCATTGCTTTGAACTCTACATCCAATAGTTGAGTTGCCTCTATTTTGTTTAGCATTCTTTCTGATGTTTCTTCCTTCCCTTTCATTTGGGGATTGTTACTTTGTCTTCCCATTGTTTGTGAGACTCTTCTTATTAGCCTCAGCTTCTCAAATTGATCTGTTCTGGCTCCCTGGGTTTATGGTGTGAACTTCTGTAATAGAGTACCTGTGAGGTTCAGTGGTGCAGTCTCCTTGGGTATCCTAGTGTTCATTACTTCCACCTATTCTTCTTTGCGATCCATTGGAGGGGTAAGGCAAAATGGTTTAAGACAGTAAGAGAGTGTTCTATGTTATTTACAGCAGCTGCTGGTAAAGAAGAGATAGGAAATCCTTTGGCTATGTGTAGTATTAATTGTGATATATCACCCAACAAGTTGCTTTTAGAAACGGTGGAATGAAGGTAAATCTCTTGTTGGGGAGGGAAGAGTTGTGAGTTAGATCTAGAAAAAAGTGAGGTTGTGAGATGTCAGATTCTGAGGTAAGGTGAGAATAAAAGATAGTAAATAGGTGTAGTGTGTGAGAGAATAGAGTTAACCGCTACAGTACTAGAGTTCAGAGAACTGTGTAGTGTGCTAGGATCTGGGAGGGGTGTTGTGTATTATTTACAATAGTATGGAGCAGCTATTATTTACAAGAATATTAGAGCGACAATCATATGACAGAATCTATGGAATCTAGATACCAAGAAAAAGGAGTGTCTGACCCTTGTAGTGTGCTAATGGGACACAAGTGAAGTGAAGTACAGTAAATTAACAATACTCTATGACTGAGAGAACAGGGGAAACCTGTCACTCGATACAATATGCTCAGCCAAACAAAGAAGACTAAGCAGAAGGAGGGGGAATACCAAAATATTATTCAAATAAAAGATGTAAGAATAAGGTAGAAATAACGATGCAGATATGCAGTATCTTGCAGGTTCCTTGCAATAGCAAAGTGAAATTTGTCTGTCTCAACTGTTAGGATGACCCCTCTTTGGGACCAACTCTGGTCTTTTCACAGTTCCGGTTTTCTTTGTCACATTTGTTGTATTTAAAAAAGAAAAGGAAAAGGAAAAAAAGCAGACTAAGGAAGGTAGAAGAGATAAAATTGGAAAGAAAGCAAGAAGGAATAAAACAAGAAAGAAGGAAAGAGAGGTAAAAAGCATTAAGACATAAAAAATAAAAATTAAAATATAAAAAATTTCTTTGGAAAAAATCAAACAAACACACACACGCTTACATACCAGGGAAAACAAAGAAAAAAGAAAAATAAGCAAAAACAGAAAAAATGAATAAAAATTAAAATTAAAAAGAATCCCTCTTGCTGGTTTCAAACTGGTCAGACCACTTTTTCTGTTCCTGCTGGCTGTAGCAGACTGAAGGAAGGGTTCATAGATTTGTTCTCTGTGTCCCTGGGTCTCCCAGTCTCCATCCACTGTCACGCCCCCTCTGAGTTTACTGAGTAGTCTGGTCTTGGGCGTGCACTGGCTCTGAATTTATCTGAGCCATCTGTTTTCTCTGGCCGCCTGGGTTTATCGCGCTCTCTCAAGGATTCTTGCTGCACGCGTCTGTGACCACACTGCGTTTATGGGGGCTGTCTACTTGCCTCAGACAGCGTGCACCATGGGCTCTGGGTTTATCTGAGCCATGTGTTTTCTCTGGCTGCCTGGGATTATCTTGCCCTCTCAAGTTTTCTCGACGAGTGCACATGCGACCATTCTGCATTTATAGAGCCCTCTCACCGTCTCTTGCTGTGCTGGCACCCGTTCTGGATTTTCCAGGTGCAGCCTCTGAATCACCTGTGGCACTCTCCGAGTTACCTCGGCACACTCTCTCCAGATCGCGCTTGGTCTCCGGTGCTCCACAAAGCTCTCTCTCCCCCCGGGTTGCTGGGGCGCCTGACAGGGCCACCTCTGGTCACACCACTCGGGCTCACACTCTTTTCAGGTCTCTGCGTGGGTGTTCATAGCCCCGGTGTGTTTGCAGCTCAATCCTTGAAATTGCTCTCTAAAATTTCAAGCATCCAGGCTTCCCCCCAGTGTTGCTTGAACCCTGCCTAGCCAGGGAGGGAGTGCTGACCCAGCTCCCTGCGGTCCGCCCAACAGGCTATGGGCCGGGGTTGTAGCTTCCCTGCTCCCTGCACTGATCTCTAGGTCTCTATTGTCCCAAAGTAGTCTCCTTACCATCTGCTTATTCAATGTCCACTACAATTTTTGATCTCCTATCTTCATATATGTTGTGTTACTGTTGGCTGTCTGCTCTGCTCCTCCATAGATCGGCCTGGTTTCTCTCCCATATGTAGGAGAAAGTGGAACCTGCTCCCTCTTACCAAACTGCCATCTTTTCCCCCCAAAATTACTCTGTGAGGTTTTCTATGTACACTATCATGTCATCTGCAAACAATTTTAGTTTTACTTCTTTCTTTCCAATTTGGATGTGTGTGTCCGTGTGCACGCGCGTGCGTGTGTGTGTGTGTGTGTCTTCTGATCACTGTGGTTAGGACTTCCAATACTGTATTGAATAGGAGTGGTGAAAGCAGGCATCCTTGTCTTTTTCCTGATCTTAATGGGAAAGCTTTTAGTTTTTGCCCATTGAGTATGATGTTGGCTGTGGGTCTCTCATATATGGCCTTTATTATGTTGAGGAATGCTCCCTTTATTCCCACTTTGCTGAGTGTTTTTATCATAAATGGGTGCTGTACCTTATCAAATGCTTTTCTGCATCTATTGATATGATCACGTCACTTTTGTCATTACTTTTATGTGATGTATTACATTTATTAATTTGGGGATATTGAACCATCCTTGCATCCCTGGGATGAATCCCACTTGATCATGGTGTATGATCTTTTTAATGTGTTGCTGGATGCAGTTTGTCAATATTTGTTGAGGATTTAGCACCTATGTTCATCAGTGATAAGATGATTGGCCTGAATCATCATATGATTGGCCTGAAGTTTTCTTTCTTTGTTGTGTCTTTATCTGGTTTTAGGATTAGGATGATGCTGGCTTCATAAAAAGTATTTGGGAGTCTTTCTTCTTCTTGGATTTTTTGGTATAGTCTGAGAATGACACAGATTGGCTCTTCCTTAAATGCTTTGTAAAATTCTCCTGTGAAACCATCCGGTCCAGGGCTTTTGTGTGACAGGAATTTTTTTATTACTGCTTCAATTTCACCAGCTGTTATGGCTATGTTCAGGCTTTCTGCTTCTTCTTCATTCAGTTTTGGAAGATTATATTTTTCTAGAAATTTGTCCATTTCACCTAGGTTTTCACATTTCTTGGCATATAGTTCCTCATAGTAGTTTCTTACAATCCTTTGTATTTCTGTGGTATCAGCTGTAATTTCTCCTCTTTCTTTTCTGATTTTGTTTATCTGGGTCCTCTCCAATTTTTTCTTGATGAGTCTGTTTAAAGGCTTGTTGATTTTGTTTATCTTTTCAGAGAACCAGCTTCTGGATTTATTGATCCTTAGAATTGTGCTTTCCGTGTCTACGTCATTTAACTCTGCTCTGATCTTGGTTATTTCCCTCCTTCTATTTGCTCTGGACTGTCTTTGTTGTTGTTCTTCTGGTTCTTCTAGATGTACGGTTAGGTTCTTCATTTGAAATGTTTCTGTGCTTTTTAGGTAGGCCTGTATCACTACGAACTTCCCTTCCAGGACTACCTTCACTGCATCCCATAAGTTTTGGACTATTGTGAGTTCATTTTCACTTACTTCCAGAAACTTTTTGATTTCTTCGTTGATCTCATTTTTAACCCATTCATAGCATGCTATTGTTTAATAGCATGCTATTCAGCCTCCATGAATTTCAATCTTTTTAAGTTTTCCCTTGAGGTTGGTTCCTTTTTCAGGCCCTTGTTGTCAGAGAAGATGCCTTATATAATTTCAATTTTCTTGAATTTGTTGAGGCTTATTTTATATCTTATCATGTGGTCTATCTTTGAAAATATTCCATGTGCATTTGAAAAGAATATGTATTTTGCTTCTTTGGGATGAAAGGATCTATCTATATCTATATATATATGGTGTGTGTATATATATATATCAGGATCTATATAGGATCTATAAATATATAGGAAGGATATATATATATATCAGTTAAGTCCATTTGATCTAGGGCATTGTTCAATGCCACAATATCCATGTCAATACTTTGTTTGGAAGATCTGTCTATTGTTGACAGTGGGGGGACAGCAACATAAGGGTGTTGCTGTCTATATCTTTTTTTAGTCCTCCAAGATTTTTCTTTTATATCTTGGTGCTCCTATATTGGGTGCATATATGTTTATAATGTTTATGTCTTCTTGGTGGATTCTTCTCTTGAGTATTATGAAGTGATCTTCTGTGTCTCTTTATGGCCTTGGTTTTTAAGTCTATTTTGTCTGATATAAGTACTGCTACCCAGCTTTTTTTCCTATTCACTTGCTTGGAATATTTTTTTCCAACACTTCACTTTCAGTCTGTGTAGGCTTTTTGTTCTGTGGTGGGTCTCTAGTAGGCAGCATGTATGCGGGTCGTTTTCTTAGCCATTCTTTTGTCTTTTGATTGGAGCATTTAATCCATTTACATTTAATGTTATTATTAATAGGTACTTATTCATTTCCTCCCTTTGTATATGTGTTCCTTTCTCTCTCCCTCTTTTTCTTCTTCTTCTTAAAGCAGTACCTTTAGCAAATCTTGCAGTACCGGTTTGGTGAAGGTGTATTCTTTTAGCCTGCTTTTCTCAGCAAAACTCTTTATTTTACCTTACATTTTAGTTGAGAGCATTGCTGGATAGAGTAATCTTGGTTTCAGGCCTTTGTTTTTTGTTACTTGGAATATTTCTTGCCATTCCCTTCTGTCCTGTAGTATTTCTGTTGAGAAGTCAGCTGATGGCCTTATCAGAGTTACCTGTGTGCTACTTTTCATTTCTCCCTCACTGTTTTTAAGATTCTCTCTTTATCTCTAACGCTTGGCATTTTAACTATGATGTGTCTTAGAGTAGGCCTCTTTGGGGTCTTCTTGACTGTGGTCCTCTGTGCTTTTTGAACTTGTGTGGCTTTTCCCCTCTCCAGCTTTGGAAAGTTTTCTCTCATTATTTTTTAAAACAGGGTTTCTATACTTTGCTCTTTTCTTCTCCTTCTGGTATTCCTATGATTCAAATGTTGTTCTTTCATGTTGTCTTACATTTCCCTTAAGCTATCTTTAATTTTTTTTTTGGCCTTTTTTCATGCAGCTGCTGTACCTGAGTATTTCTTTCTACCTTGTCCTCCACTTCACTAATTGGGTCCTCTACTTCATCGAGCCTGCTTGTAATTCCTTCTAGTGTATTTTTTATATCTCAGATTTTTTTATTTCAGATATTTAATGTATTTAAGAATACATTAAATGTATTCTTCATTTCTTCCTGGTTCTTGTTTAGAGTTTCTATCTCTTTTTTCATACTGTTGTAGTTCCTGCTAAGTTCCTTGTAGTTTTCTGTGAGTTCCTTGAGCACCCTTATAACCATTCTTTTGAATTCTATATCTGATTGTTTTCTTGCCTCCCTTTCACTTAACTGTTTTTGTGGGGAGTCTTCTATTCCTTTCAATTGTGGGTTCTTTTCTGTTTCCCCATTTCAGGTGATTCTTCCGGTTTGTTTCTGGAATTCTGGATGCTCTGCTTTGCCAGTCTTTGTAGGGCGAACTTCTGTCATAGGAGTTCTGTGGGACTCAGCAGTACAGTCTCTTTGGTCTCCTTGTCTGGATGCTTTAGGGTTGCCCTTTCTTCTGTTGGTGTGGGCTCTCTTACTGTACTCGGGCTTTACCTGTTGGTGGCTCCTTTGTTGGTAGGTTTTCCCTTCCAGCAGGTTTACTGGTATTCACAACTCCCACTTTGCCTTGTATGCTCTTATACAAGAGCATGTTGGTTAACAAAAAAGTATTACCAGACCACCAAACATATGCCAGCAAAAAGAACCCCCCTACCACATCAGCATTCTCAGCTACAATAGAACTAAGATTAATACATGTGAAGAAGGAGTATGGATATTATATGATATGATAAAGGTACTATGAGATGACTAGATGTGTAATAGAAGGTAAAGCTGGCACTCTGTTCCGGACCTCTGATAACTCCCTGCTGGCCCCCAGGCTGTTAACTAGTTGACTCTCTGTCTCAGACTCAGTTAATCTCTTACTATCTCTTTGTCCCAGGCCCAGACAATTTCCCCCCTCTGCTCTGTGTCCTTGGCTCCCACTCTCCTGCTCCCTTCTTGTGCCGCATGACCCCTCCTCTCCTCACTTTGTTACAAAGGTATTTAACCACCCACCTGACCCCTGCTCAGTGCTCAGAATTTGGAGACTGTCTCCTCTGGGTCCACATGCGTTAATAAAGCGCTCACTCCATTGACCCCACATCGTGTCAGAGTCTGTTTTTCTGCAACAGATGGAGGAAAAGTGTTGTTGTGTGGTAAGAGAGAAGAAAACTGATAAGAGTTGGGATAGAACCAACATGAAGAAAGGGAGAGAGCAAAATTTACCATGTAAATAAAACATGAAATAGTGATGGGAATAATGAGGTAAGAAGAGGGAAGCATATACTATGAAGTCTGGAGTAAAATTGTAAAGGTCCTTACTAATGAGAGCAAAATTGCAGAAAACCCATAGCAGGGTCAATAGCAATGACAGTTGAATGACATTTAATAAAGTTGGAGTGGAAATAAGAATGTTGTAGAAAAGAAAAGAGTGAATGTGAGATGTCTACAGTAAAGAAAAATGATTTTGAGAGGATTGGGGAAAAAAACTAATAAGAGTAAGGAATAAAGCCAAGGTTGACATTGTAGAAAAAAAAAAGAGAGCAAAAAAAAAAAAAAAAAGAAAGAAGAAAAAGAGAGACAGAAAACAATGAGATAAAATTCCTTACTCCACTGATGAGGGCCCCTCATTTCACTGAAGGTGAAATGGAGTAAGACAAAGGGAGACTATTCTATGGGGTTTAAACTACTAACAAGTAGTGAATGAATAGCAGGTCATTTGAAGATGCACAGCAATAACCGTGATATTTCACCCAACTAGCCACTGTTTATGAAAGGTGAAAAAGAGGTAAGACTCTTATAAGGGGAAAGGAATGTGAGCTGATTTTAGAAAGCAGAGTGCTTATGTGAGGTTTGATGGAGGAGAAATAGTGAGAGTGAGGGATAGAAATTTAGCATAGTGTATGAAAGAATAAAGTTAACCAAAACTGATGAAGACCAGAGAAGGGTGCTGTGTTAGATTTGGAATAACAACAATATGATAAGAAATATATAATGTGAGTAAAAAGGACAAAAAACAAAAGACCAAGAGTAGTGTGTCATTGGAATACTAGTGAAGTGAAAGAAGAAAAAATGGGATGCAATATGAAAGGGAAAATAAAGAAAACAAATCAAACAATGAAATGAAATAATCAAAACAAAAGCTAATTAAACAGAAAGAAGAGAAATAAAAAAATGCAAGTTCTGAAGGATATTAAAGTGAAATTTGTTTCAGCTTTTGGGGTTGCCTTCCACTGACTCCTTTCTGAATCTGTCTCTGTTTTCTTGCAGCTGCAGGTGTTATTGTCTTCCATTTGAAAAAAAAAGCTTCCTGCTGACTTTAAACCTGCTAAACTGGTTTTGCTGGTCTTCCCTTATGTGGCAGAGGGGGGCTGGGCTCCGTTTTTTTTTCCTTTCCTGTGGTTCCATGAAGATGGGGGTTCAGTCTGGGCTACAGGAATCACAAGTGCCCGGTTTCCAGCCCATGCCCTCAAAGCGTTGTGCAGCCCCTGTCCACTCTGCACATACGTGCCAAGCCAGCACCTATAACCTATATCATTGCACAATGCTTTATCAGTCCAAGGGGTGCACTGAGCGGGAGCAAATTGCACCCCACCTCCCTCTTTGTTGGCCTGGGTGCTGCGTGTGTGCAAAGGTGTGTACAAGGTGCCTTCAGGGCTACTTTGTTCTGAAAGAAGTCTCTCTAGGCGCTGCTACCTTTCAAGACCCTGCCATCCCTATTTGATCAATACATTAGGCAGCCTGAGAAAGAGCAAATCACATACCCACTTCTCCCTCTTCACTGGCATGGCCACTCTGCAAAGTCCTTGCACAGCAGCTCTTTTGAGGGAGGGCCCCTTGGGTGCAGTGGCCATTCCTAACATGTGCCCAGCTTGCCACACCGACCAACTCTCTCAACAGACCAGAGTCTATCTGGGTCACGGCCAGTCATGGCCTATCTCTTCTCCCAGCTCCAGGTGTCACCCAGCTCCACAGTTTCTCTGGTACTGTCCCAGCTGGCTACTGTCACCCTGGCTGGGGACCACCTTCCAAGCTGGGACATGCCACCAGCTGTGTGTCTCTTATTGCCTCTTTATCCCCTCATTGACTTTAAGCATCCAGGCCTCTCCTGGCATGGGACTGTGACTTCCCCACCCTGGAATGGGAAGGAGGTGCTGAGTTGCAATCACTGACCCAGCTCTCCTCCAATGCTCCTTTGACTGCCAAGTCCTCAGCATAGGGCCCGGGGACCTTCCCATCAGCCTACAGAATGCCCTTACCATCTGTTTTTACATGCCTTCTGAAACCTTTGGCTTCCAAACTTCATAACAGCTGCGATTCCATTGGCTGTTCATTCTGTTCTTCGAAAGATCAGCTAGGTGTCCCAGTTGGGTGCATAAGCAAGTGGGTTCGGCTCCCACCTATCTCGCTGCCATCTTCCCCCTTGGTGTCCTCACTCTAGTATTTTTAAAGGTAAGTGTTATCTTCATAAAACATGAAGGCATGTATAGTTTTACCCAGATATTCTCAGCAAGCTTGTTTCATGCTGTGAAGAGAAAGAGGTTGGCATGCTTTTCCCATAAATTTGTGGATGGGCTGGACCAGTGGAGAACTGCAGACCCCTTCCTAAAAAATATAAGGAAGATTTTGTTTGCTGTAGTAGACATTAAGGCTGTTCCCCAAAATATTTCCAGTTTTTCACTAGCTCCTGATTCCCTTGTTATTGGGTAAGGCCATATGACTAGGTTTGGCAAATAAGTTTTAAGAGGAAGTAATGTGTCACTCAAGGGCCAGGGTAAGACCCACTGTGCCTGGGGTTCTTTTTCCTCCAGCACCACAGCTGGAAGTGTTGGAAATGGCTGCTGCTCATCAGTCTGGGTCCCTTAGTGCCCGTGACAGAAATGTAGAATGAGGAAGAAATAAAATTTGTTGTGATAAGCCACAGACATGTGGGGGTTATTGCTACATAATAACCTAGTCTGTTGTGTTTTGTAAATTTAAGAACTCAAAAGGAAAACAAGAAACATGGACTTGAGATTATTATTCTAAGAACCATAAAAGATTCATCTCACATTTTGACCCAATTCTTTCTCCCAGTAATAGACAATAAAGAATTTTTCACTAAAAAGGAGCTGTGGGTATGTCTTCAAAGCTAGAGGAAGGGGAAGGGTTGGGGATTATGCCTCATACAGTGGACAGGCTTACAAAAAGAAAGACGAGAGGAGACAAAGTGAAAGGTGGTAGGAAATGGAACATACACCTAGGAGCTTCGAGGAGAGAAAGTAAAATATGGTAATTTTTCTAAATTTTTTCTAAAAGAAAAATTGTTTCTAAACAATTTTTTCTAAAAGAAAAATTGTTTAAAGGGTAAGTCATAGTATTCTATATATAATAGATGAGGAAGTGCATTCAGGCAGAGAAAAGATATTTTCAAAAGACAAGGGAGGGAGGGGCCAGATGGGTTCACTAGTGAATTCAACCAAACATTTAAGAAAGATATTATACCAATTATCTTCAATTTTTTCCAGAAGACAAAAACAGGAAGAATAGTTTCTGTTTTAGAGCTCAGCATTACCAAAAACAGACAAAGCCATTACAAGACACAAAAAATACAGAACAATATGTCTCATGAACGTAGATATGAAAGTCACTGACAAAATATTAGCAAATCAAATCCAACAATGTATAAAAAGAATTAGATACCACTACCTACTGGGATTTATCCCAGGCATGCAAGGCTGGTTCAACATTAGAAAATCAATGTAATTTATCAAATCAACAGGCTAAAGACCCAAAATTACATGCCTATATCAATAGATATGGAAAAGCATTTAACAAAATCTAACACTCATTTAGAATAAAGTTCTCAGAAAACTGGGAATTGAGGGGAACTCCCTCAACTTAATAAAGAACATCTATAAAAACACCTACAGCAAACATTATACTTAGTATTGAGAAACTAGAAGCTTTCCCACCAAGATAGGGAACAGGCAAGGATATCCCTCTCATAACTTATTTTCAGTATTGTACTGGAAATCCTAACTAATGTAATAACACGAGTAAAAGAAATAAAAGATATATAGGTTGGGAAGAAAAAATTAAAACTGTCTTGTTTCTCAGGTAGTGTGATTGCCTATGCTGAAAATCTAAAAGAACTGGCAAAAAAAACCCACCCAAACTCCTAGAACTGATAAGCAATTATGGCAATGATTCAGAATACAAATATAAAAACAATAATTTTGCTACAAACTAATAATAAACAGTGAAATTCGAAATTAAAAAATGTGTTACCATTTACACTAGCACCCTCCAAAATGCAGTGTTTAGGTATAAATCTAACAAAATATGTACAAGATCACATAAAAAAATCGCAAAATTCTGATGAGAAAAAACAAAAAACTAGACAAATGGAGAGGTATTTCATGTTTATGGATATGAGTACTCAATATTGTCAAGACATCAGCTATTGCCAACTTCATCTACTGATTTAACATAATTCCAATAAAAATCTCAGCAAGTTACTTTGTAGATATTGACAAACCGATTCTGAAGTATATTTGGAGAGGTAGAAAGACCGGGAGTAGCCACTCTTCAGTTGAAGATGAAGAACATAGTCAAAGGATTGACTTCAAGACTACAGTAATCAAAACAGTGTGCTATTGGTAAAAGAACAGATAAGTAGATCAACATAACAGAATAGAGGATTTATGGATAACAGATTAAGAAACAAAATCAATAGCATTTCTTTAAAGCAATAACGATTACTGTTTCATTTTTTAACGTCTCCATTTAAAATATAAACAAAAGCAATACAGTAACAAGAAGTAATTTGAAGAACTGTTTAATAGCTTTATGGACAAAATTATAAAATGTTATTAAAAGACATTAAGGGCAACACAAATAAATAAAAGCAAAGCATATCACATTCGCGGATAACAAGAGTGTGTATTATTATTTGAGAAGGTAATTCTCCCTCAAATATTTCCAAGAAAAGTCTTGACTGGTTGATTCTAAATTGATTTGTAAAAGTATAGGGCCAAGGTAAATTCAAAAATAAATTTAAAGGTGCAGAAACATACAGGATTTGTTCAGCTTATGAATTATGATAAATCTATGTGATTTTTATAGATTTGTAATATTTACATGTAAAGGTAACTAGAACACAGGAGTCATTCAAGAGACAGACATATATAGCACATGAAAATGAAATATATTACAGAGCCAACATTACAAAACTACAAGGAAATGATAGACTATTCATAAAAATGGTGATGAGACAACTATTTACCAAGTGGAGGAAAAAAATAGTCTCTCCTCATGACATGTAAAAATAAATCCCAAGACTTAAAAGCTATGTGTGAAAAACAAAACTTGAGAGATTTTTGAATACAGAAAATATGTTTATGACATATACATATGATATATTAAATAAGACATTAAAAGAATAAAATATAAACACAATAATAAAACTTGTGAATAACAAAAGACATAATAAACAAAGTATAAAGATAAGACATAGCCTGGAAGAACATATTTATAATGCATTAAACTTGTAAGAGGTTAGTATACAGATTATTTATATGATGCTACAAATAAATAAAGAAACACAGAAATAAGAAAAAATATAGACATGCAATTGCAGAAATAAACTTAATGAATAAGTATTTTAAAAGATGTTCAATTTATCTAGATTTTAGTAAAATGTAAATTTCTTTAAAAGGTCATCAAGTGATGACAAGGATTAAAAAATGTTACTAATTGTTCATTCCTTGTACCCATGTAACTTATTAAAGTCATTTTGAAGAGTAATCTTAATATCTAGTAAAATTCAACTACTAGGTACATGCTCCAGAGAGGTACATATATACCCAAAAAGACATATAAAATATTTGCTATTCATAATAAAAAATTTGAGGAATAAATAATTTTTAATATAATGCACTACTATACAGCAGTTAAAATAAAATATATCATCTTCAATTAGTTTTAAGATACAACACTATTTTTTAAATATTAAAGCACACAAAATTATACAAGTTATAATTTATTAATATATTCAAATATAGTGAAAGTATACAAAACTGCATGGGAATGAGACACACCATTTCATGGTAGTGGTTCTGTCTAGTGAGTAGAAAGAAGAAAAGAATATGTTAAAAGTCTTTAGTGGTACTTGTAATATATTATTTCTTTAAAAGTCATATAGAAAAATATCTAAATTAAAAAAACAAAGCAAAATTGTTAACATAATTTAATCTTTTGTGGTGGAAGGGAGTTAGGTGGTATTGTTTTTAGCCCTTTCTGTATGTTTGAAATAGCTCCTATTAGTAAAAACAGGTTTTTATAAGCATGATGATTGGTTACATTAAATATATAATAAACACCATAATCCACAATTCAAAATGGAAGCTAGGAATGTTACAATAATCAGCTGCTACTATAAGGTTAGAATATAACCACAACTATATGGTCCATTCCTTATGTACTACTCTCTCACATCACAAAAGGTAACCATCATCCTGAAGGCCATGTTTACCATTCTTTTATGTCTGTTATAGTTTCATTGCTTCTTTATGTATTCATGAAACATATATTTTTAAATTGTAGCTGTTTAATCATATAAAAACAATATCTTTTTGTCATTTTGAAACAATATCATGTTTCAAAAGACAGGTATCATTCAGAATGTATTTTCTGGTCACATAAAATCAAACTAAATTCAATAACAAAAAGATAGCCCTAAAAAACCAATTGGAATAAAGCATGACTGAAGAACAAAATTTTTAAAAAAGAAAATATTTTGAACTGAATGATGATGAAGTTATGACATATAAAATATAAATACATGTGAAACATAGTTTAAGCAGTAATTTGTGGGAAATTGTTAGCTATATATGTCTAATTATAAAAGAAATGCAGAAAATCAATCATTTAAGTTTTATCATCCTAATCTTTTTAAAAAACAGCAAATCAAAATTATGCAAAGTAGGAGAAAATAAAGATAAGATGAATTAATGAATTAGAAAGCAAGGACAGAAGAAAACAGCAGAGCCAAATATTTACTTGTCAGATAAATAAATTGGTCAACTATCAATTCTGGTCCAGGAAAAGAGAGACAGAAAAAACACAAATTACCACTAATAGATATGAAGGTTGAATTAACTTCAGATCTTTCAGACATCAAAACAATTATAAGAACATAATGAACAGCTTTATACCAAAATTAGACAACATTTAAATGATAGAGAAATTCCTCAAAACACAGAAGTTACTAAAGCCAACAAAAAAGAAATAGAAAATCTTAACTGTTTTATATCTATATAAGAAATTTGACTCTTTGTTTAAAACCTATGCACAAAGAAAATATCAGACTCAGATAGCTTCTTTGGTGAATTCTTACAACTATTTCAGGAAGTAATAACACCAATCTTAGACATAATCTTCAAGAGAATAGAAAAGGTGACAATAAAAATTTGAGGAAAAACTATGGGAAAATATATCATGATTTTGAGGTAGTCAGAGACTGCTAAAACAGTATCCAAAAACTGCTAATCATAAAACAAAAATTTGATAATTTATACTATGTTAAAATTAAAATTCTCCATTCATCACAAGATATCATTAAAACAGTGAAAAGTTAATTCACAGATAGGAGAAGATATCTGCAATTCATGTATCCAAAAAAAAGAATACATAATGAACTCTTAAAAGCAAAAATAAAAAAATCCTGACAACCCAACAGAAAAATTAGGCAAAAAGTTGAACAAATACTTTACAAAAGGAGAAATTCAAAAGGTTATTTAACAAAAGAAAGAAATATTTAACTAAAAAGGACATGCTGATGGCAAATAAGCATATGAAAAGTTGTTCAACAGCATTAGCCATTGGAGACATGCAAATTAAAAGTACAATGTGATATGACTATGAATCTACAAAATGGCTAAAATAAAAATATACTAACACCTCCAAATGCTGGCAAGAACATGGAGAAATTCTTACATTGCTGGTGGAAATATAAAATAGTATAACTACTCCGAAAAACAGCTTGGCAGTCAATTATAACACTAAATATGCAATTACTATACAACCCAGCAATTTTACTCTGAGACATGTATTCCAGAGAAGTAAAAAATTATGTTTACCCAAAAACCCATCCACAAATGTTCATACTAGCTTTATTCATAACCTCAAATTGAAAGCAACACAGATGTCCTTCAATGGGTGAATGGTTTAAAAAACTGTAGTACATACAGCAAGAAAATCATGAAGCTTCCCCTGCAAAGTCCCCCAGTCTCTACGAATATTAATACAGGAGATCATCATTTGACAAAATGCCTTTTTATTAGATGGATCAGACTAGCTATAGGCTAGGTCTCCTAGAAATGACAGATACAGAAGCAGGATCTATGTTGACAAAAAAAGGCAAAAACACCATGAAGTGTGAGGTATTAATACATCTCCTTTATTACATTTTGGCAGTTCAAAGCAAGGAAAGAGAATCAGACCTGACATTCATACATTGATCATGGCACTCTTGTCACAAGTTCTGCCTTCCTCCCCTGCTTCCTACAACTCTTTGAGCCTACCCCTGCCTTCAGGGAGCAAACCCCTTTCTTAACAGGATAGTGGGAAGGTGTTTTCTTTCTTCATGAAGAAAGTGACTTTGATATTGATCACCTCTGGAGAACCTTTAAACAACAGGGTTTGAAATTCATAAGGTGACAGGTGGAAATGTTTTGTTACCTAAGGTTTCAGAATTGGGCTTTCTGCATTGAAGAAAAATTCACCAAGAAAAATGAACCATAGAGACCTGGGCTCTCTATTCTGTTCCATTGTTCTGTGCATCTGTTCTTATGCCAGTACCTGTTTTCATTGCAATGGCCTTGTAATACAGTTTGATATCAGGCATTGTGATCCATCCTATTTTGTTCTTCTTTCTCAAAATTGCTGTGGCTATTCAGGGTCATTTATGGTTCCATATAAATTTTTGAAATGTTTGTTCTATACCTGTGAAATATGCCATTGGTACTTTAATAGGGATTGCATTGAATCAATAAATTGATTTGGGTAGTATGGACATTTTGATGATGCTAATTCTTCCAATCCATGAACATGGTACATGCTTCCATTTGTTTGTGTCTTCCTTAATGTCCTTCTTCAGTGCTGTGTAGTTTTCTGAGTGTAGGTCTTTTACATCCTTGGTTAGGTTTACTCCTAGGTATTTTATTTTTCTTTTGCTATATCATATAGAATTTTTTCTGATTTCTGCTTTTGGCATTTCATTGTTGGTGTACAGAAATACCTTTGATTTCTGAATACTGACTTTGAATCCCACTGTTTTTGCCAAATTCATTTATTTGGTCAAATAGGTTTTTGGTGGAGTCTACAGGATTTTCTATATACACTATCATGTCATCTGCAAGCAAAGAACCTATACACCCCAATGTTTATAGCAGCACAATTCACAATAACCAAGTGCTGGAAGCAACCTAAGTGCCCATCAGTAAATTAGTGGATCAAAAAACCATGGAACATTTACATGATAGAATACTATACAGCAGAAAAAAAGAAGGAGCTCCTACCCTTTGTAACAACATGGATGGATCTGGAGAGCATTATGCTAAGTGAAATAAGCCAGGCTATGAAAGACAAATACCATATGATATCACCTATAAGTGGAACCTAATCAACAAAACAAATAAGCAAGCAAAATCTAACCAGAGACATTGAAATTAAGAACAAACTGACATAACCAGAGGGGAGGTAGGAGGGGAAATAATGAGAAAAAGGGGAAGGGTTTTCAGGAACATGTATGAAGGACACATGGACAAAACCAAAGAAGGGTAGGATCATGGGTGGGAAGTGGGGATGGCTGGGGTGGGGAGGTGATGGGGGGG
>PVKM010015828.1:0-27465 GCA_004027735.1 Carollia perspicillata | reverse complement strand
GTCATGGTGTATGATCTTTTTAATGCATTGTTGGATGCGGTTTGCCAATGTTTTGTTGGGGATTTTAGCATCTATGTTCATCAGTGATATTGGCCTGAAGTTTTCTTTCTTTGTTGTGTGTTTATCTGGTTTTGGGATTAGGATCCTGATGGCTTCATAAAAAGTGTTTGGGAGTCTTCCATCCTATTGAATTTTTCCAAATAGTCTGTGAAGGATAGGGGATGGCTCTTCCTTAAATGTTTTGTAGAATTCTCCTGTGAAACCATCTGCTCCCAGGCTTTTGTGTCAGGAGTTTTTTGATTACTGTTTCAATTTCATCTGCTGGTATTGGTCTGTTCAGGCTTTCTGCTTCTTCTTCAGTGAGTTTGGAAGATTATATTTTTCTAGAAATTTGTCCATTTCACCTAGGTTTTCAAATTTCTTGGCATAAATCTCCTGATAGTAATTTCTTATGATCCTTTGTGTTTGTGTTTTGTCAGTTGTAATCTCTCCTCTTTCATTTCTAATTGCATTTATTTTGGCCCTCTCTCTTTTTTCCTTTTGCTTAAGGGCTTGTTGATTTTATGTATGTTTTCAAAGAACCAGCTCCTGGATTCATTGATCCTTAGAATTGTGTTTTTGTCTTTATGTCATTTAATTTTGCTCTGATCTTGGTTATTTTCTTTCTTGTACTATCTCTGGGCTGTCTTAGTTTTTGTTCTTTGAGTTCTTGTAGGTGAAGGGTTAGGTGGTTTGTTTGAAATGTTTCTAACTTTTTTAGGTAGGGCTGTATTGCTAAGAACTTCCCTCTCAGGACTGCCTTTGCTGTGTCCCATAAATTTTGGGTTGTGGTGAGTTCATTTTCATTTGTTTCCAGAAACTTTTTTATTTCTTCCCTAATTTCATTCTTGACCCATTCATTGTTTAATAGCATGCTATTCAATCTCAATGATTTTGAGTGTTTCGGGGTTTTTTTTTTTTCCCCTTGGGGTTTGTTTCTAATTTCAGTCCTTTGTGGTCAGAGAAAATGCTTGGTATAATTTCAATTTTCTTGAATTTGTTGAGGCTTGTTTTGTGTCCTATCATGTGGTCTATCTTTGAAAATATTCCATGTGCATTTGAAAAGAATGTGTATTTAGATTCTTTGTGATGAAGGGCTCTCTCTATATATATCAGTTAATCCATTTACTCTAGGGCTTTGTTCAATGTCACAACATCTTTGTTGATATTTTGTTTCAAAGATCTATCCATTTTTGACAGTAGGGTGTTAAAATCCTTTAATATAATTGTGTTGCTGTCAATATCCTCCTTGAAGTCCTCTAACATTTTCTTTATGTATTTAGGTGCTTCTACATTGGGTGCATAAATATTTACAATGTTTATGTCTTCTTGGTGGATTCTTCACTTGAGTATTATGAAGTGACCTTCTGCATTTCTCTTTATGGCCCTTCTTTGGAAGTCTATTTTGTCTGATATGAGTATTGCTACTCCAGCTTTCTTTTCCTGTTTATTTGCTTGGAATATTTGTTTCCAGACCTTTACTTTCAATCTGTGTAGGTCTTTTGTCCTAAGTTGGGTTTCTTGTAGGCAGTATATGTGTGGGTCATGCTTTCTTATCCATTTAGCTATTCTATATCTTTTAATTGGAGCATTTAATCCATTTATGTTTAAGGTTATTGTTGATGGGTTGTCATTCATTGTCATCTTTGTACCTCTGTTCTTCTCTCTCTGTCTCTCTTTTCCTGTCTTTCCTTAAAGGAGATCCTTTAGCATGTCTTACAGAGCTGGTTTGGTGGAGGTGTATTCTTTTAGACTTCTTTTGTTTGAAAAGGTTCTTATTTAGCCTTCTATCTTGATGGAAAGTGTTGCTGGGTAAAGTATTCTTGGTTGTAGTCCTTTAATTCTCATTACTTGGAATATTCCTTGCCATCCTCTTTTGGCTTGAAGCATTTCCATTGAGAAGTCAGTTGCTAACCTTATTGGGGCTCCCTTGTATGTTATTTCCTTTTTCTCACTTGCTGCCTTTAAAATTCTGTCTTTGTCATGGAATTTTGCCATTTTTATTATGATGTGTCCTGGAGTGGGCCTCTTTGGGTTTCTCTTGATTGGGACTCTCCGTGTTTCTTGGATTTGTGTGACTTTTTCTCTCATCAGATTAGGTAAGTTTTCCATCATTACTTTTTAAAATAGGTTTTCTACACCTTTTTCTTTTTCTCCTTCTGGTATCCCTATTATTCGGATATTATTACGTTTCATATTGTCTTGGATTTCTCTTAATCCCTCTTCATTTTTTTCAGAGCCTCTTTTCCTCTTTCTGCTTTTTCTGGGTGGTGTTTTTTTTGTTGTTGTTGTTGGTTTTTTTTTTTTTTTTTGTCCTCCAGCTCACTGATTCTATCTTCTTCTTCATCTATCCTGCTTTTGATTCTTTCTACTGTGTTCTTCAGTTCAGATATTGTAGTCTTCATTCCCTCTTGGCCCTTGTTGATGTTTTCTATTTCCTTTTCCATATCGATATAGTTTGCTGCAAGTTCATTGTAGCTTCTTTGTAGTTTCTGGTATTTGGTTGTGAGCTCATGGAGTTTCCTGGTGACCATTGCTTTGAAGTCAACATCTGATAGTTGAGTTGCCTCTATTTCATTTAGCATTCTTTCTGATGTTTCCTCCTTCCCTTTCATTTGAGGATTGTTTCTTTGTCTTCCCATTGTTTGTGAGACTCTTATTAGCCTCAGCTTCGCAAATTGATCTGATTTGGCTCTCTGGGTTTATGGTGTGAGCTTCTGTGATAGAGTGCCTGTGAGGTTCAGTGGTGCAGTCTCCTTGGGTATCATAGTGTTTACTGCTTCCTCCTATTCTTTGCTATTGTCTGCTTATTCAATGTCCACTGCAATTTTTGATCTC
This sequence comes from Carollia perspicillata, assembly GCA_004027735.1. Taxonomy (NCBI): domain Eukaryota; kingdom Metazoa; phylum Chordata; class Mammalia; order Chiroptera; family Phyllostomidae; genus Carollia; species Carollia perspicillata. The sequence goes on along the minus strand of PVKM010015828.1, from coordinate 24,588 downwards.
CTATCTTCATGTATGTTGTGGTACTGTTGGTTGTCTGCTCTGCTCCTCCGTATATTTTTCTGTTTTCTCTCCCATGTGTAGGAGGAAGTGGAATCTACTCCCTCTTATCAATCCGCCATCTTCTCTTTTCTATTTCTCCATTTCTAAATTGGGTTTTTTGTATTCCTGGAGTGGAGTCGTGTAAGTTCTTTATATATTTTGGAGATCAACCCCTTGATTGAGGTATCATTGGCAAATATGTTTTCCCATATAGTTAATTCTAATTTCATTTTAATGCTGCTGTCTTCAGCCATGCAAAAGCTTTTTAATTTGATGAGGTCCCATTTGTTTATTCTTTCCTTTATCCCCCTTGCTTTAGGGGACATAACAGTGAATATGTTGCTGCATGGAATGTCTGAGATTGTCCTACCGATGTTTTTCTCTAGGATTTTTATGGTGTCACAACTTATATTTAAGTCTTTTATCCACCTTGAATTTATTTTTGTGTATGGTGTGAGTTGGTGATTGAGTCTCAATTATTTTTTATGTAGCTATCCAGGCATCTCAAAACCATTTGTTGAAGAGGTTATTTTTACTCTATTTTATGCTTCTTCCCACTTTATCAAATATGAATTGTTCATAGAGACTTGGGTTTATTTCTGGGCTCTTTGTTTTTGTTCCATTGTTCTATGTGCCTATTTTTACACCAGTACCAGGCTGTTTTGATTACACTTACCTTGTAATAGAGTTTCATATCAGGTATTGTGATCCCTCTTGCTTTGTTTTTCTTTCTCAAATTTGCTGCAGCTATTTGGGGTCATTTATGGTTCCATATAAATTTCTGAAATGCTTGTTCTATACCTGTGAAATATATCATTGGTAGCTTAATAAGGATTGCATTGAATCTGTAAATTGTTTTGTGTAGTATGTCCATTTTGATTATGTTAATTCTTCTAATCCATGAGCACAATGCATGCTTCCATTTCTTTGTGTCTTCCTTATTTCTTCATTGTAGCATAGTTTTCTGAGTACAGGTCTTTTACCTCCTTGGTTTGGTTTATTCCTAGTTACTTTATTTTTCTTCTTGCTATGTGAAGTAGGATTTTTTTCCTGATTTATGCTTCTGATATTTCATTGTTGGTATACAAAAATGCCTTTGATTTGTTAGTATTAACTTTGTATCCCACTGTTTTGCCAAATTCACTCATTTGGTCATGTAATTTTTTGGTAGTCTATAGGATTTTTTATGTACACTACCAGGTAATCTGCAAACAATGAAAGATATGCTTCTTACTTTCCCATTTGAATGCCTTTTATTTCTTTTTCTTGTCTGATTGCTGTTGCTAGGACTTCCAGTACTATGTTGAATAGAAGTGGTGAAAGTGGACAACCTTGTCTTGTTCCTGATATTAGTGGGAAAGCTCTAAGTTTTGGCCCATGGAGTATGATGTTGGCTGTAGGTTTTTTATATATGGCCTTTGTTATGTTGAGGAATGCTCCCTCTTTTTCCACCTTTCTGAGTGTTTTTATTATAAATCGATGTTGTGCTTCATCAATTTGTTTCTGCTTCTACTGATATGATTGTGAGATTTTTGTCTGTGGTTAAGTTTATGTAATGTATTACATTTATTAATTTTCAAATATTGTACCATCCTCACATCCCTGGGATAAATCTCACTTGACCATGGTGTAAGTTCCTTTTAATGTATGGCTGGATGTGGCTTGCTAGTATTTTGTTGAGGATTTTAGTGTCTATGTTCATCACCAATATTGATGTGAGGTTTTCTTTCTTTGTTATACCTTTATCTGGTCTTGGGATTAGGATGATCCTTGTTCCATAAAAAGAATTTGGGAGTCTTCTGTCTTCCTAGATTTTTTGGAATAGTATGTGAATGGTGGGGGTTCACTTTCACTGAAATGTTTTCTGAAATTCTCCTGTGAAACCGTGTGTTCCAGGACTTTTGTGTAGCATGAATATTTGAATACTGCTTACATTTTGTCAGCTGTTATTAGTCTGTTCAAGCTTTCTGCTTCTTCTTCATTGAATTTTGAAAGATTATATTTTTCTAAAAATTTGTGCATTTCATCTAGGTTTTCAAATTTCTTGGCATATAGTTCCTTGTAGTAATTTCTTACAATCCTTTGTATTTCTTTGGTATCAGTTGTAATCTCTCCTTTCATTTCTGATTCTGTTTATTTGGGCACTTTCTCTTTTTTTCTTAATGACCCTGCTTAAAGGCTTGTCAATTCTGTTTATCTTTTTAAAGAACCATATCCTGGATTTATTTATCCTTACAATTTTCCTTTTTGCCTCTATGTCATTTAATTATGCTCTTATCTTAGTTATTTTCTTCCTCCTCCTTGCACTGGGATGTCTTTGTTGTTGTTCTTCAAGTTATTGTATGTGTAACGTTAGGTTGTTTATTTGAAATGTTTCTAACTTTTTTAGGTAGGCATGTATTGCTATGAACTTCACTTTCAAGACTGTCTTTTCTGTGTCCCATAAGTTTTGGATTGTAGTGAGTTCATTTTAATTTGTTTCCAGAAATGTTTTGACTTCTTCCCTATTTTCATTTTTGACCCATTCATTGTTTAATAGCATGCTATTCAATCTTCATGAGTTTGAGTGTTTTGGCTTCTTTTCCTCAAGGTTCATTTCTACTTTCAGTCCCTTGTGATCAGAGAAAATGCTTGATATGATATCAATTTTCTTGAATCTGCTGAGGCTTATTTTTTGTCCTATCATGTGGTCTATCTTTGAAAGTGTTCCATGTGCACATCAAGAAGTATGTGTATTTTCAATGGAATTCTATGTGGCAGAAAGAAAGAAGGAGCTCCTACCCTATGCAACAGCATAGATGAAACTGGAAAGCATTATGCTAAGTGAAATAAGCCAGGCAGTAAAAGACAAATACCATATGATGTCACCTTTAACAGAAACCTAAGCAACAAAACAAACAAGCAAGCAAAATATAACCAAAGACATTGAAATAGAAAAGGGGATGACAGTAACCACAGGGGAGAGGGGAGGGAATTTCAGGTGAAAAAGGGAAGGGATTATAGGAACAAGTTTAAAGGACACATGGACAAAAACTAAGGGGGTGGAAATGGGAGGGAGGTGGGGAGCACTGGGGGATTGGACTGGGATGGGAGTAAAACACAGAAAACTACTTGAATAACAATTTAAACAAACAAACAAACAAACAAATAAATAAAAGAAGTGTGTGTATTTTGCTTCTTTGAGATGAAAGACTCTCTCTGTATATCTGTTAAGTCCATTTCTTCTAGGCATTGTTCGATGTCACAATATCTTTGTTGATATTTTGTTTGAAAGATCTGTTCATTTTTTATAGTGGGGTGTTAAAATCTCCAACTATAATTGTGTTGCTGTCAATATCTTTCTTGAAGTCCTCTAAGATTTTTTTTATGTATCTGGGTGCTCCTATGTTGGGTGCATATATATTTACAATTTTTATGTCTTCTTGGTGGATTCTTCCCTTGAGTATTATGAAGTGACCTTCTGAGTCTCTTGTTATGACTCTTTTTTTTTTTTTTGAAGTCTATTTTGTCCAATATGTGTACTGCTACCCTGGCATTTTTTTCCCTGTCCATTTGCTTGGAATATTTGTTTCCAGCCCTTCACTTTCAGTCTGTATAGGTCTTTTGTTCTGAGGTATGTCTTTTGCAGGCAGCATATGTGTGGGTCATGGTTCCTTATCCATTCTGCTATTCAGTGTCTTTTGACTGAGGCATTTAATCCATTTATGTGTATGGTTATTATGGATAGATACTTCTTCATTGCCATTTTCATAGCTGTCTCTCTCTCTCTCACTATTTTACTTCCTTTTATTAAATCAATTCCTTTAGCATACCTTACAGTGCTAGTTTGGTGGAGGTTATTATTTGCCCATTTTTTGGTCTAGGAAACTTCTTATTTTGCTTTATATTTTGATTAGGATCCTTGCTGTATAGAGTAGTCTTTGTTGCAGTCCTTTGGTTTTCAGCACTTGGAATATTTCTGGCCATTCCTTCTGGATTGTAGTGTTTACATTGAGAATCCAGCTGTTAGCCTTATCATTGATCCCAGTTTCTGTTTCTCTCTTGATGCTTTTAAGATTGTCTCCTTGTCTTGGAATTTTGCCATTTTAATTATGATGTGTTTTGGAGTAGGCCTCTTTGAATTCTTCTTGATTGGGACCCTCTGTGCTTCCTGGATTTGTGTGACTTGTTTTCTCATCAGATTATAAAAGTTGTGTATCATTTCTTTTTCAAAAAGGTTTCTAGCCCTTTCTCTTCTTCTCCTTCTGGTATCCAAATTATAGGGATAGTATTACATTTCCTATTGTGCTGCAGTTCCCTTAAAATGTCTTCATCAATTTTGAGTCTTTTTTCTTTTTATTGCTTTTCCTGGTTGTTTTTTTTTTCTACCCTGTCCTCCAGCTAGCTGGTTCAATCCTTTGCTTCTTCTAGCTTACTTTTGATTCATTCTACTATGTTCTTCAATTCAGAAATTGCATTCTCCATTTCCTCTTGCCTCTTGTTGATAGTTTCTCTTTCCTTTTTCATGTTGATGTAGTTTGTAGTGAGTTTACCATACTTTCTCTGTATTTTTGGGTAATTGTCAGTGAGCTCATTGAGCTTCCTTATAACCACTGCTTTGAACTCAATATCTGATGGTTGGCTTGCCTTTATTTCATTTAGCATTTTCTAGAGGCTTCCTCCTTTCCTTTCATTTGGGGTTTATTTCTTTGCCTTCTCATCATTTATGAGAATCTTCTTGTTAGTGTTGTTTCTTAAATTGATATGTTTTGATTCCTTGGGTTTGTGGTGTGAACTTCTGTGGTAGGAGACCTGTGAGAGCCAGTGGTGCAGTCTCCTTGGTCTCTTGATCTTGCTGCTCTGGGATGCCATTTATGTTGGCTCTGTGGATGAACTTGGGTTTTGATTGTTGTTAGGTCATTATTTGGTGGGTCCTTCCCTCCAGATGGTTGACTGAGGTTCACTCCACCCACCACATCTTGTATGCTGTTGCGCAGGTGCAGATAGGTTGTGCTGAAGCTGTTTTTTCTGTCTCTTCGAGGTTATAAAGCTTCTCACTCACTATTGTTCAGTTGTTTGTTTTGTATAATTTCTCCACCATTTACTTGTAATTCCAGACTGGTCCTGTGCAGATGTTATTGTGACTTCCACTCACTCCCCCACTATCTTGCCAGTTGAAGCTTATTATTTTAACTGCTGTTGTTTTGTTTTTGTATCAGGTAGAATAAGTACACTCTATTTAATGTATTTTCCAATATTTTATTGGTAATTTTACTATACTTATTCATACATATAAACTTTATAACACTTACCATGTTGTATAATTCCAAAAAATGATATTCTAGTACATTGGATTGTTTATATAAAATTGGGAAGACATATTTTTTTTATTCTATCAGGTCCTCTCATGCAAAAATATATTTTCTCTTCATTAAATTAGACCATTTTTCATGTCCTTCAATAAAATTATATTTTATACAAGATCCCTACCATCTTTGTTAAATGTACTCCAAAACGTTTTATATTCTTTCTTTATTGTATATGAAATAATTTCATTTTCCTTTTTATGTGTCTAACTGATTAGTGTTAGCAAAAAGAAGAGCTTTTGAATATTTTTAATATTTTAATCCACCTTATTAAATTATCTCATTTGTTCTAATTTTATGGTTTTTTGTGCACTGGTTTTTCTTGGTATACAATTATATAATCTGAACAAAAGTAAATTACTTTGTCTCTTCTAATATTTATGGGACATGTTTTATTAATTTTCTTATTATATTAGCTAGAACCTAATAGTATTGACTAATAGATTGACTAATAGTATTGACAGAGACCATTCCTATTCTGTATGGTATGAATGTAAAGATATATTTATGTTTAGAAAGATTTTTTGTACCACTGTAATTTTTTTAAAAAACTTGAAAAACTTAAATGTCTATCAGGAGAATAGTTGAATAAAACAAGGTTATTTCTACCTTGCAAAGTATGATACAATTACTAAAAAGAATTAAATCTACATTTCAAACAGAATGATGTTCATGATACATTTGCGTGTGAGGATTATGTGCATATGTACCCATTTTTATTAAAATAAGGGATGGGAAGACATATGTGTGTATGTATTGTGGATACTGAGAAAGAGTATATATACCAAAAAGGATTCCTGGTGGCTAACTGGACTCAATTAAAAAAAAATAGGAAGTGGCAAGATGGCAGAGGAGTAAATAGACTCCATATTAACCTCCTCCCACGATCAATCTGGAATTACAACTAAATTGTGGAGAAATCATCTGGAAAAATCAATAGTGAGAGAGAAGCCTTATAAACTTGGACAGACAGAATGATTGGCTTTAGCATTTACCGACTGGTAATGAGTGTGGTGGAAACTCAAGAGGGCTTACTGGTCACCAACAGGTGACAACACTCAGGGGATAATTAAGCAGCTGGTTGGATGCCCCTGAAAAGTATGGGGTTTACGCCCTAAGCTGGAATCCATAGCCTAGAGCATCAGAGTCCAAAAAGTACACAGAAAACAACCAGCAGGGAAAAGTGGCAGGGTTGCTCTCTGCCAGACATGGATGGCTATAGATACAAAGAGCTAATTAAAGGGACAATGCATAAATTTTGATTTTCAGCCACTTACCTGGGGTTCTGGCAAACTCAGGGACAAAGAGAGGTAGAGACATCTGAGGAGATGTTAGGATGGAAACTTTGGGAAGAGGGCTGAGAGAGCAGATGCTGGGATCCAGGTGCTTAGTCATCACCCATACAGCAGCAGCCATCTAGCTCAGGTTCACCACACTCCTCTGAGTAGTAGCAGCTTGAAGAGAAACAATAGCTCCAACCCTAGGAGAGACTCTGCCCTGGATCTATGGTGCTTAAGCCTGACTACAGAGTGCAAAGTGACTAGGTCAATAACTGTAGGATATAGCCACAGACAGTAGATACCAGGCAAAGGGAAGACAGAATGGACTAGAGATGCTTGAAGAGTGGCAAAGGATGGAGAGCAAAATGACAGTAGCCACCCGGGTCCCAGTACTCCCAGTACTTAGTCAGCCTCATATGACAGCAGCTATCTTGTTCAGGCAGACCACACCCCTACAAGTGTCAGCAGCCTGATGGGAAATAATAGCCCAAACACCAGGAGAGATTCTGCCCAGCCCTGTGGTGCTTAAGCCTGACTGCTGAGTGCAGAGTGACTACATTAACAACTGAAGGAGATAGCCACAGAGAGAAGATCCCTGATAGTCACAGAGTAGGCTGCCTAAGTAGGACAAGATGAACATCTGATATGACCAAAATTGGACCCAGGAAACAAAACAAAACAAAACAAACAGTGGTACATACAAGAGGTGGATGAAATGAAATCCACTGTGGTCTTCTCCATGATTTGTGACATTTCTTTCCTGCATAGCTTTTTAACATTCATTTCCTGTCCATCAAGTTTTTGTATATTAAATCACTAAATTTTACACTACAGTTTATTTCTCTCCTTTCTCATAATAGTCTTAATCTTTTTATACCTTTATTAATACTGGCTCATTTGCTGTTGATACTGGGGCTACAGGGGTGAGTAATTTTTCTGGATGTGAGTTTGTTCCTTGGGCTTTGTGATTTTCGTCTGGCAGTATGTGTAAAACAGCATAAAAGGGTTGGTGGGTAGAGTGACACTCATTCAACAAGCTGAAGAGAAGGTCCCAACAAATAATGACCAAAAAATAATAAAACTGAATTACATCCAGGGAGCCAACATAAATGGCATAAACAACATGCCAAGAGCATCAGGTCCAGGAGATCAAGGAGATGGCACCACTGAATCTCATAGGACTCCTACCACAGAAGTTCACTCCACAAACTCAGGGAGTCAAAACAGATCAGCTTAAGAAGCAGAAACAAATAAGAAAAATCTCACAAAAAAATGGGAAGACAAAGAAACAACCCCTGATCAGGAAGGATCCTCAGAAGAGTGTTAAGTGAAACAGAAACAAGTCAACTATCAGATATTGAATTCAAAGCAATGGTTATAAGGAAGCTCAGTGAGCTCACTGAGAATTACCAAAAACTACAGGGAAGCTATAAAGAACTTACTGCAAACTATATCAGCATGAAAAAGGACATAGAAACTATCAAAAAGAGCCAACAGGAAATGAACAATGCAACTTCTAAATTGGAGAACACAGTAGAAGAAATCAAAAGCAGGCTAGATAAAGCAGAATATCATATCAGTGAGCTGAATGACAAGGTAGATAAAAAAACTCTCAAAAATATCAAGAAAAGGAAAAAAGACTCAAAAACAATGAAGAGAATTAAGGGAATTGCAGGACAATGTGAACCATGATAATATCTGTGCAATAGGATACTGAAAGGAGAACAGGAACAAGGGATAGAAAACATGTTTGAAAAAGTAATGATAGAAATTATCCCTAGTTTGATGAGAGAATAACTCACACAAATCCAGGAAGCACAGAAGTTCCCAATCAAGAGGAACCCAAAGATGCCCATTCCAAGACAAATAATATTTAAAATGCCAAAATTCCAGAACAAAGAAAATCTTAAAAGTAGCAAGGAAGAAACAGGAAGTTACATAAGAGGAAGCCCCAATAAGGCTAGCAGCTGACTTCTCAACGAACCTCTCCAAGCAGAAAGGAGAGGCAAAAAATGTTTTAAGTAATAAAAAGCAAAGGCCTGCAACCAAGACTACTCTATACAGTAGTGATCTCAATTGAAATGGAAGGTGAAATAAGGAGTTACCCACAACAAAGAAGGCTCAAAGAATAAACCTCCATCAAACAAGCACATCAAGTTATACCAAAGGGACTGCTTAAAGAAGGAGGAAAAGAGTGTGTGTGTGAGAGAGAGAGGAACAGAGGTACAAAGGGGCAAAATGGATAAATGTCTATTAATAATATGCTTAAATGTAATGGGTTAAATGCTCCAGTCAAAAGGCAGAGTACAGCTGAATGGATAATAAAACATGACCCATACATCAATGGCCAACAAGAGACCCACTACAGGACAAAAGACCTACACAGACTAAAAGTGAAGGGTTGTCAAAAAGTATTGGAAACAAATGGACATGAATAAAAAGTTGGGATACTGATACTTATATCACACTAAATAGACCTCAAAAGAAGGCCATAAAAGTAGACACAGAAAGACATTTCATAATACTCAAGAAAATAATCCATCGAGAAGAAATAATTATGAACATATATGCACCTAACATAGGTGTACCCATACATATATGGAAAATCTTGGAGGACTTTAAGAAAGATATAGACAGCTACACAATTACAGTAGGGGATTTTAACACCCCACTGTCAAAAATTGATAGACCTCCCAAACAAAATATCAACAAGGATACTATTGAATTGAATAATACCCTAGATCAAATGGACTTAACTAGTGTGTGTGTGTGTGTGTGTGTTACAAATGTGTGTGTGTACATTCTTTACAAATGCACATGGAATATTTTCAAAGATAGACCACTTGATAGGACACAAAACAAGCCTAAACAAATTCAAGAAAATTGATATAATATCAAGCATTTTTTCTGACTACAAGGGACTGAATCTAGAAACCAACCTCAAGGAAAAATGTGAAAACACTCTAACTCATGAAGATTGAATAGCATGCTATTGAACGATGAATAGGTCAAGAATGAGATCAAGGAAGAAATCAAAAAGTTTCTGGAAACAAATGAAAATTAATACACAACAGACCAAAACTTATAGGTCACAGAAAATGCAGTCTTGAAAGGGAAGTTCATAGTGATACAGGCCTATATAAAAAAGACAGAAACATTTCAAACAAACAACCTAAACTACATGTATAAGAACTGTAGGAAAAAGAACAAACAAAGCCCACAGTGAGTAGAAAGAAGAAAGTAACCACAATCAGAGCAGAATCAAATAACATAGAAATTAAAAGAACAATTCAAAGGATCAATAAATCCAGAAACTGGTTCTTTGAAAAGATAAACAAAACCAATAAGCTTTGAGGCAGATTCATTAAGAAAAAAAAGAGAGAGGACCCAAATAAACACAATAAAAAATGAAAGTGGAGAGATTACAACAGATACCACAGAAAAAAAATATTGTAAGAAATTACTATGAAAAACTATATGCCAACAAATTTGCAAAGCTGGTTGAAATGGACAAATTTCTAGAGACATGTTATCTTCAACACAAAATCAAGAACAAGCAGAAAGACTGAACAGACTGATAAGAGCTGGTGAATTTGAAACTCTTAGCATGACAAAGCCCTGGACTGCATGGTTTAACAGGAGATTTTACAAAACATTTCAGGAATTGCTAATCATTACCCTTCTCAGATTATTCCCAAAAATCCAACAAAAGAACGGATTCCCGAACTATTTTCATGAAGCCAGAATAATACCAATCGCAAAAACAGAAAAATACACAACAAAGAAAGAAAACTATAGGCCAACATTGGAAGTGAACACAGACACTAAAATTCTCAACAAAATATTGGTAAACTGCATCCAGCAATACATTAAAAAGGTCATATACCATGATCAAGTGGGATTCATCCCAGGAATGCAAGGACAGTACAATATTCACAAACCAATAAACATACTACTTCACATAAGCAAAAGCAAAGACAAAAATCACATGATCATGTCAATAAATACAGATAAAACCTTTTGATAAGGTACAGGGTACAATTATGATAAAAAAAAACATTCAGCAAAATGAGAGCAGATGGAGCATACTTCAACATAAGAAAAATTGTATATTAAAAACCTAAACCTGAGAGAGAAGATGGTGGCTTGGTAGGAGGGAGCAGATTTCACTTCCCCCTACACATGGGAGAGAAACCCGGCCAATCTACAGAGGAGCACAACAGACAGCCAACAATACCACAGCATATATGAAAACAGGAGATCAAACATTGTAGTGGGCATTGAAAAACCAGATGGTAAGGAGACTGCTTTGGGACAATAAGGGCCCAGAGATCAGTGCAGGGACCAGGGAGACTGCAGTCCCAGGCCTGGGGCCACTGGACCAACCACAGGGCTCCTGGAAGAGAGCTGGGTCAGCAATCCCTCCCTGACCGAGCAGGGTTTGAGCAGCACTGGGAGAGACCTGGTTGCTTGAAATTGCAGAGACAGGAGTAAGGACTGAGTGGCAAACACATGGGGGCTGTGAGCACCCACACATAGCCCTGGAAAGAGTGAGCACCCCAGCCATGAGACCAGAGGTGACTTTGCCTGGTGCACGTGCCCGCAACCTAGGGAGAGAGAGTGTGCTCAATTCAGGAGACCAGGAGCCTGCCCCACATAAACTCGGAGTGAGCCGGCATGCTGCCAGAGACCTACAGACAGTTCTGATAAGCCCTGAGTGGGCGTGCACACTTCCCGAGACCCAGAGACCTGGAGACCCAGAGACCACATCTATAACCCGGCCCTCAGACTGCTACAGCAGAAAGAATAGAAAAACTGGATTGAACATTTTGAAACCAGCAAAAGTGGTGTGTGTGTGTGTGTGTGTGTTTTGTTTGTCTGTTTGATTTTTCTAAAGAATTTTTTAAATTTTTTATCTCTCAATGCCTTTTGCTTCTCTTTCCTTCTTTCTTGTTTTATTCCTTCTTCCTTTCTTTCCAATTTTATCTCTTCTACTTTCCTTAGTCTGCTTTTTTTTAAATACCCACAAATGAGACAAAAAAACCAGAACTGTGAAGAGACCAGAGTTGGTACCAAAGAGGGGACATCCCAACAGCTGAGACAGAGAAACAAATTTCACTTTCCTGTTACAGAGAATCTGCAAGATATTGCATATTTGCATTATTATTTTTACATTATTCTTACATCTTTTATTTGAATAATATTTTTGTATTCCTCTTATTTCTGTTTAGTCATCTTTGCTTTGCTGGTTATATTATATCAATTGATAGGTTTCCCTTGTTCTCTCATTCATAGTGTATTCCCAATTTCCTGTCCTTCACCTGTGTTCCATTAGCACACTACTAAAGGTCTGATACTCCCTATTATTGGTATCTAGATCTCATAGATTCTGTCACATGATTGTTGCTCTGATATTATTGTGAATAATAGCTGTTCCATACTGTTGTAAATACTACACAACACCCTGCCCAGATGTTAGCCCACTTGATGGTCTCATGAACTCTATTACTGTAGTGGTTAACTCTGTTCTCTCACACACCACAACTATTTACTATCCTTTATTCTCACTTTACCTCAGAATCTGACCTCCACAATCTCCCTGCTTTCTAGATCCAATTTACAATCCTCCCCTCCACAACAAGAGTCTTATCTTCATTACACCCTGTCTAAAATGTGACTAGTTGGGTGGTATATCATGGTTAACACTATACATAGCCAAAGGATCTACTATCTCTTCTTTACTGGCTGCTACTGTAAATAGCATAGAATATTTTCTTGCTGTCTTAAACCATGTTGCCTTACGCCTCCAACTGATCACAAAAAAGTGTAGGTAGAAGCAGTGAACACGAGGATACCCAAAGGAGACTGCCCCACTGAATGCCATAGGTATTCTACTACAGAAGCTCACAGCATAAACCCAGAGAGTCATAAAAGATCAATTTAAGAAGCTGAAGCTAACAAGATGAATCTCACAAGCAATGGGAAGACAAAAAATCCCCAAATGAAAGGAAAGGAGGAAACCTAATAAAGAATGATAAATGAAATAGAGGAAACTCAATTATCAGATATTGAGTTCAAAGCAATGTTTATCAGGAAGCTCCATGAGCTCACAACACATTATCAGAAACTACAGGTAAAGTACAATGAATTCGCTGCAAACTATATAAATATGAAAAAGGAAATAAAATCTATCAACAAGGGCCAAGAGGAAATGAAGAATACAATATCTGAACTGAAAAACAGTAGAAGGAATCAAAAGGATAGATGAAGCAAAAGATCAGATCAGCGAACTGGAGGACAAAATATTAAAAAAAAACAAGAAAGAGCAAGCAAAGGAAAAGAGGCTCAGAAAGAATGAAGAGGGATTAAGAGAAATGCAATAAAATGTGAAATGTAATAATATCTGAATAATAGGGATACCAGAAGGAGAAGAAGAACAGCAAGGGATAGAAAACCCATTTGAAAAAGCAATGATGGAAAACTTCCCTAATTTGATGAGAGAAAAAGACACACAAGTCCAAGAAACACAGAGAGTCCCAATCAAGAGGAACCCAAAGAGGCTTATTCCAAGACACATTATAATAAAAATGGAAAAAATTCCAATACAACGAGAGAATCTTAAAGGCAGCAAGGGAGAAAAAGAAAATAATATACAAGGGAGCCCCGATAAGATTAGCAAATGACTTCTCAATGGAAACGCTACAAGCCAGAAGATAATGGCAAGAAATATTCCAAGAAATGTGAACCAAAGGACTACAACCAAGGCTACTTTCCCCAGCAAAGCTCTCAATCAAGATAGAAGACCAAATAAGGAGGTTTCTAGACAAAAGAACTCTAAAAAACACACTTCCATCAAACCAGCTCTGCAAGACATGCTCAAAGGATGGATTTAAGGAAAGGAAGGAAAACAAAGAGAGAGAGAAAGGGACACAGGTATGAAAATGACAATGAGTAAGAACCTATCAATAATAACCTTAAGTGTAAACGGATTAAATGCTCCAATTAAAATACACAGAATAGCTGAATAGATAAGAAAGCATGACTCACACATATGCAGCTTACAAGAGACCCACCTCAGGACAAAAGACCTACACAGACTGAAAGTGAAGGGCTAGAAACAACTTTTTCAAGCAAATGGACAGAAAAAAAGCTGGAGTAGCAATACTCATATCAGACAAAATAGATTTCAAAAAAGGGGCCATAAAGAGAGACCCAGAAGGTCACTTCATAATACACAAGGGAACAAACCACCAAGAAGACATAAACATTGTAAATATATATGCACCCAATGTAGAAGTACCCAAATACATAAAGAAAACCTTAGAGGACATCAAGAAAGATATTGACAGCAACACAATTATTGTATGGAATTTTAACACCTCACTGTCAATAAAGGATAGATCCTCCAAAAAAATATCAACAAAGACGTTGTGGCACTGAACAAAGCCCTAGATGAAATGGACTTAACTGATATATATAGAGAGACCTTCATCCCAAAGAAGCAAATACACATTCTTCTCAAATGAACATGGAACATTTTCAAAGATAGACGACATGATAGGACACAAAATGAGTCTCAAAAAATTCAAGAAAATTGAAATCATACCAAGCATTTTGTTTTACCACATGGGACTAAAACTAGAAACTAACCCCAAGGGAAAACACCCCAAACACTCAAAATCATGGAGTTTGAATAGCATGTTACTAAACAATGAATGGGTCAAGAATTAAATTAAGGAAATCAAAAAGTTTCTGGAAACAAATGAAAATGAACTCACAACAACCCAAAATTTATGGGAGATAGCAATGGCAGTCCTGAGAGGGAAATTCATAGCAATACAGGCCAACCTAAAAAACACAGAAACATTTCAGACAAACAACCTAAACCCATGCTTACAAGAACTCGAAGAACAACAACAAAGACATCCCAGAACTAGTAGAAGGAAGAAAATAACCAAGATCAAAGCACAATTAAATGATATAGAGACAAAAAGCATAATTCTAAGGATCAATGAATCCAAGAGCTGGTTCTTTGAAAAGATAAATAAAATCAACAACTTTTAAGCAGGCTCATCAAGACAAAAAGAGAGAGGACACAAATAAACACAATTAGAAATGAAAGAGGAGAGATTACAACTGACACCAGAGAAATACAAAGTATTGTAAGAAATAACTATGAAGAACTGTATGCCAAGAAATTTGAAAACCTAAGTGAAATAAACAAATTTCTAGAAAAATATAAACTTCCAAAACTCAGTGAAGAAGAAGCAGAAAGTGTGAACAGACCAATAACAGCAGAAGAAATTGAAGCAGTAATGAAAAAAAACTACCGACAAATAAAAGCCCTGGACCAGCTGGTTTCACAGGAGAATTCTACAAAACATTTAAGGAAGAGTTAACCCCCTATCCTTCACAGACTATTTGGAAAAATTCAAAAGGATTGAAGACTCCAAAACTCTTTTTAGGAAGCTAACAACATCCTATTCCAAAAAACAGATAAAGACAAAACAAAGAAAGAAAATTTCAGGCCAATATTGCTGATGAACATAGATGCTAAAATCCTCAACAAAACATTGGCAAATAGCATCCAACAATATATTTAAAAGATCATGCACCATGACCAAGTGGGATTCATCCCAGGGATGCAAGGATGGTTCAATATTCCCAAATCACTAAATGTAATACATCAAATAAACAATAGCAAAAAAAAAAAAACAAAAAAAAAAACCATGATCATATCAATAGATACAGAAAAAGAAATTGACAAGGTACAGCACACATTTATTTTAAAAAACACTCAGCAAAGTCAGAATAGAGGGAGCATTCCTCAACATAATAAAGAGCATATACGAGAGACATACAGCCAACATCATACTCAATGGGCAAAAACTAAAATCTTTTCCACTAAGATCAGGAACAATACAAGTTTGTCCCCTTTCACCACTTCTATTCAATATAGTTTTGGAAGTTTTAGCCACAGCAATCAGACAAGAAAAGGAAATAAAAGGCATCCAAATTGGAAAGGAGGAAACAAAACTGTCACTGTTTGCAGATGATATGATAGTGTAAATGGAAAATCCTATAGACTCCACCCAAAAACTGCTCAACCTAATAAATGAATTTCAAAAAATAGCGGGATACATAGTCAATATACAAAAATCAAAGGCATTTTTATATACCAACAATGAAACAGCAGAAGCAGAAATCAAAAAAAAATTTCACTTGATATAGCAAAAAGAAAAATGAAATACCTAGGAATAAACCTAAGCAAGAAGATAAAAGAGCTGTATGCAGACAACTACACAATGCTGAACAATGAAATCAAAGAAGACACAAGCAAATGGATACATAAACCATGTTCATGGATTGGAAGAATTAACATCATCAAAATGTCCATATTATCCAAAGCAATATACACATTCAATGCAATACCTATTAAGGAACCAATGGCATATTTCACAGACATAGAACAAACACTTCAAAACTATATATGGAATCATAAAAAAACCTGAATAGCAGCTGCAATTTTGAAAAAGAAGAAGAAAGTAGCAGGGATCAAAATACCTGATACCAAACTGCATTACAAGACCCATGTAATCAAAACAGCCTGGTACCAGCATAAAAATAGGCACATAGATTAATGGAACTGAACAGAGAGCCCAGAAATAAACCCAAGTCTCTATGGTCAGTTAATATTTGACAAAGGGGGCAACACCATAAAATGGAGTAAAAATAGTCTCTTCAACAAATGGTGTTGGGAGAACTGAACAGCTATGTGCAAAAAAATGAAACTCGAGGAACAACTTACACCATACACAAAAATAAATTCAAGATGGATAAAATACTTAAATATAAGCTGTGACATCATGAAAATTAGAGGAGAACATAGGCAGGAAAATCTCAAATATCTCATGCAGCAACATTTTTACTGATATGTCCCCTAGTGCAAGGGACATAAAGGAAAGAATAAACAAATGGGATCTCATCAAAATGAAAAGCTCTGCACAGTTAAAGAAAACAGCATTAAAATAAAAATAGACCCAACTATGTGGGAAAACATATTTGCCAATGATACCTCAGACAAGGGTTTAATCTCCAAAATACACAAAGAACTTACACGACTCCACTCCAAGAAGACAAGCAACCCAATTAAAAAATGGGCAAAGGACTTGGACAGGCATTTCTCCAAGGAGGACATACAGAGGATTCAGAGACAGATGAAAATATGCTCAATATCGCTACCCATCAGAGAAATGCAAATTAAAACCACAATGAAATACCACTTTACACCGGTCAGAATGGCCATCATAAACAAAGCAACAAAAAACAAGTGTTGGAGAGGTTGTAGAGAAAAGGGGACCCTAGTTTACAGCTGGTGAGATTGCATACTGGTACAACCACTATGGAAAACCGTATGGAATTTTCTAAGTAAACTAAAAATGGAACTGCCTTTTGACCCAGCAATTCTACTGCTAGGATTATATCCCAAGAACCCTGAAACACCATTCCAAAAGAATCTATGCATCCCAATGTTCATAGCAGCACAATTTACAATAGCCAAGTGTTGGAAGCAACCTAGTGCCCATCAGTAAATGAATGGATCAAAAAACTATGGTACATGTACAGAATGGAATTCTATGCAGCAGAAAGAAAAAGGAACTTGTACCCTTTGCAACAGCATGGATGGAACTGGAAAGCATTATGCTGGGTGAAATAAGCCAGGTGGTGAAAGACAAATACCATATGATCTCACCTTTAACAGTAACCTAAGCAACAGAACAAACATGCAAGGAAAGTATAACCAAAGACATTGAAATAGAAAATAGGCTAACAGTAACCAGAGGGGAGGGAATTTCAGGAGGGAAAATGGAAGTGAAAACAGGAACAAGTATAAAGGACAGATAGATAAAAACTGAGGTGTGTGGAAATGGGAGGGAGGTGGGAAGCACTGGGTAGGTGGACTGGGATGGGAGTAAAAGACAGAAAACTGTACTTGAACAACAATTAGAATAAAATTTTAAAAAAGAAAATTATATTAAATCTTGTTGGAAAGGAAACTTTCAGGTGAGAGCAGAAATAAATACATATATAATACATTTAGTGGTAATGCTTGTTGAGACCAAGAGGAGAAAAAAAGAGAGGATAAAAATTACTAATATCCCATAGATACAAAGAATGATGGATGGTTGCCAGGTATAAAGGGGTTGGGAGTCTGGATGATAAAGTTAAAGAGATTAAATGTGAAAATTGGTAGTTACAAAATCATCATGGGGATATATAGTACAACATAGAGAATGTAGTCAATACTATTGCAGTAACTAAGTATGATGCTAGGTGTGTACTAGACTTATTGGGGGCATCACTCTAAAAATTATATAAATGTCTAAACACTGTATTGTACACCAGAAACTAATGTACTGTTGAATGTCAACTGTAATTAAAAAAATAAAAAGGAAACATTACTAAAAGTTACATGGATATTAAAAGTTGATAAAGGAAATCTACGAACAACTCTATGCCCACAAATTCAATAACCTAGGTTAAATGGACAAATTCTTGGAAAAGCATGATCTTCCAAAACTTAGGCAAGAAGAAACGGACAATGTGAAGAGGTGTATAGCAATTAAAGAAATTGAATCAAAAATTAATAACCTTCCAAAGCAGAAGGTACCAGGCCCAGAATAATTCACTGGCAGATTCTATCAAATATTTAGGAAGAAATGATATCAGTTCTCTATGAGAACAACATAAAGTAAAGAAACACCTTTACAAAATCAGGTTGGTTGGTTTTTCTTCTAAAAAGCAACAGAAAAATTTTTATTGCTGTTCAGTTACAGTTTTCTCCATTTTCCCACCATTACTCTACCATGCTCTCCCCACCACCCACTTCCCACATTCAACCACCACTCCTGTTGTCCATACCCATGGGTCCTTTACATATGTTCCTCGACCTTTCTCCTTTCTCTGTTATCACCTTCCCACCTCTCCTCTGGTCACTGTCAGTTTACTTTTTATTCCCATGTCTCTGGTTCTGTTTTTCTCACTTGTTTGTTTTGTTGATTATGCTCCACTTATAAGTGAGATCATATGGTACTTGTCTTCACTATCTGGCATACTTCATTTACCATAATATTCTCCAGTTCCATCCATGTCATTGTGAAGGGCAGGAGCTCCTTCTTTCTGCTACATAGTATACCACTGTGTAAATGTACCATAGTTTTTGATCCACTCATTTACTGATGAGCATTTCAGTTGCTTCCATCACTTGGCTATTGTAAAACATACTACTGTGAACACTAGGGTGAATAGGTTCTTTGGAATTGGTGTTTCATGATTCCTAGTATATATCCCCAGCACTGGAATTGCCAGGTCAAAAGGCAATTCTATTTCTAGTGTTCTGAGGAAATTCCATAGTGTTTTCCACAGTGGCTGCACCAGTCTGTGTTTCTGCCAACAGTATACCAGGGTTTCTATTCTTCACAATCTCACTGACATTTGTTTGCTGAGGTGTTTATAATGGCCATTTTGGCTGGTGTGAAGAGGTATCTCCTTGTGGTTTTAATTTGTATATCTCTGATGGCTAGTGATGCTGAGCATCCTTTCATACATCTAAGGGCCTTCCTTGGTGAAGCACCTGATTGGGTTCTTTGCCCATTTTATAAATTGTATTGTTTGTGTTCTTTGTGTGGAGTCATGTGTGTTCTTTATATATTTTGAAGATCAAAGTCTTATCTGAGGTATCATTCATAAATATGTTTTCCTATGTGGTTCATTCCCTTTTCATTTTGCTGATATTTTCTTCAGCTGTGCAGAAGCTTATAACTTTAATGTAGTCCCAATTGTTTATTATTTCCTTATGTTCGTTGCTCTAGAAGACATATCAGTGAAACTATTGCTGCATGGTATATCTGAATTTTTCCTGCTTATGTACTCCTCTAGGACTTTTATGGTGTCACAACTTATATTTAAGTCTTTTATCCATCTTAACTTTATTTTTGTACATGGTGTAAGTTGGTAGTCAAGTTTCCTTTTGTTTTTGCATGTAGCTGTCTACATCTCTCAACACCTCAATTATTTGAGGAGGCTATTTTAATCTATTTTATGCTTCTGCCCCCTTTGTTGAATATTAATTGACAATAGAGACATGCTTTTATTTCTGGTCTCTCTATTTTGTTCCATTGTTGTACGTGTCTGTTCTTATGACATTACCAGACTGTTTTGATTACAATGATCTTGTAATATAGATTTATGTCAGGTATTGTGATCCATCCTACTTTATTCTTCTATTTCAAAATAGCTGTCACTATTCAGGGTCAATTATTATTCCATATAAATTTTGGAAATGTGTCCTTTCTATCTGTGAAATATGTTATTGGTATTTTAATAGGGATTGTGTTGAATCTATAAATTGTTTTGGGTAGTGTGAACATTTTGATGATGTCGAGTCTTCTAACCCATGGATATGGTATATGCTTCCATTTCTTTGTGTCTTCCTTAATAGTTTTCTTCAGTGTTGTGTAGTTTTCTGACTACAGGTCCTTTACCTCCTTTGTTAGGTTTATTCCTATGTATCTCATTTTTTTTTATTGCTACAGCAAATGTGACTTTTTAAAAATTTGTTTCTGGTATTTTGTTATTGGTGTGGAAAAGTGCCTTCAATTTCTGAATATTGACATTGTATCCTGACGTTTTTCCAAATTCCATTACTGGGTCAAGTAGTTTTTTCATGTAGTGTATATGGTTTTCTACATACACTATCATGTCATCTGCAAACAATGACAGTTTTACTTCCTCCTTTGCAATTTGGGTGCCTTTTATATCTTTTTCTTGTTTGATCACTGTGGCTAGAACTTCCAATACTATGTTGAATAAAGGTGGTGAAAGCAGACATCCTTGCCTTGTTTTTGATCTTAGTGGGAAAGCTTTCAGTTTTGTATGTTGAGTATGATGTTGGCTGTAATTTTCTCATATATGGCCTTTATCATGTTGAGGTATACTCCCTCTACTTTCACTTTGCTATTTGTCTTTATGATAAATGGGTGCTGTACTGAAAAACAATGGAAATATTATCTCATTACCAACAATTATAAATTAACTGAGACAAGATGCCCTTCAAAACAAGCTGAGTATTCTTTTTCTTCAATCTTTATTATATTATGACTTATTTACTATTTTTAACTTCACCTACCCTCCACCTCCATACCTTTTCAATCCTAAGCTTATTCTCTATATATTAATGAGCTGGTTATTTTGTTTTGTTTAGTCATTTGTTTGTTTTGTTTATATTCTTTATATAAGTGATAAAACACAACATTTGTCTTCTGAAGTCTTATTTATTTCACTTAGCATAATACCCCTGAGGTCCATTCATTTTGTTGTAAATGGCAAAATTTTATTCTATTTTATTTTTGAGTAATATTCCATTTAATGTATATATCACATCTTATTTATTCATTCATGTATACATGAATACCTAGATTGTTACCATGTCTTCACTATTATAAGTAATGTTGCAATGATCTTAGGAGGTGCATATATCTTTTTGGATGAATGTTTTCCCCTTTTAGATAAATACCCAAAAGTGGTATTGTTCAGTCAAATGAGAGCTCTATTTTTAATTTTTTGAGAAATCTCATACTGTTTTTATTACTAGCTGCACCTATTTACAAATGCATCAGCAGGCTATGAAGTTTTCTGTTTCTCTAAATTTTCACTAGTACTTGTTTTTTCTTGATTTTTTATGATAGCCATTCTGAGAAGTGTGAGGTTATATCCCATTTTGGTTTTAACTTGCCTTTACCTGATAATTAGTGATGTTGAACATCTTTTCATATACCTGTTGTCCATCTGTGTTTTCTGCAGAAATGTCGATTCAAGTCCTCTCTCCAGGTTTAATTGGATTGTTTGTTTGTTTGGTGGTAAGTTATATGAGCTCCTTTTATATTTTAGATATTAACCCTTATCAGATGTATTATTAGTGAATATCTCCCCCCATTTAGTAAGTTGTCTTTTGTTGTTGGTGGTGGTTTCCTTAAATGTGAAAAAAATTAATATGATGTAGTCCCATTTGTTATTTTTTCTTTTGTAGCATTTGCCACAAGAGACATATCCAAAACCATATTGCAATGAACTATGTCGAAGGGGTTTCCGCCAATATTTTCTTGTAGGGGCTTTATGGGTTCATGTCTTACATTTAAGTCTTTCATCCATTTTGAATTTATTTTTGTTAAAGGTTTAAGAAAGTGGCCTAATTTTATTTTTCCAAGTTGTTTTCTAACACTAGTTATTGAAGAGACTGTCTTTACTCCATCATATGTCTTTAACTCCTTTCTTAGGGATAAATTGACCACATAAGCAAAAATTTATTTCTAAGTTCTACTCTATTCTATTCCATATATGTCTTTTTCCATTGATGTATTTTATCTGGTTTTCTGCCAACTCCATATGGTTTTTATTATTGTAACTTTGTAGTTTAGTTTGAAATTAGGGCATGTGATATCACCTCTTTTATTTTCTTCTCAAGGTTTATTTTCTATTTGGAATCTTTGTGTTTCCATCCAAATTTTAGGATGAGTTGTTCTAGTTCTGAATATGCTGCCACTAGTATTTTAAAAGGAATTACACTGAATCTGTATATTGCCTTATATAGTAAGGACATTTTAACAATATTAATTTTTCCCATCCATGAGCATGGTATATCCTTCTATTTATTTATATTCTCTTCAATTTATTTCTTCACTGTCTTATAGTTCTCAGAGCATAGGTCTTTCACTTTTTGGTCAAATTTGAGCCTACGTGTTTTTTGTTTTGTTTTGTTTTGTTTTAATTTTTATTGGTATCATGATTTTAATGCAATTGTGAATTAGATTGTTATCTTAACTTCTTTTTCTAATCATCCATTTTTAGTGTGTAGAAAAGTAAAAATATTTATTACACTATCTTTTCCTGCAACTTTACCACATTCATTTCTTAGTTCTAATAGTCTTTTGTTATAATCTTTAGACATGTCATCTGAAAATAGAGATTTGCTTCTTCCCGTCTGATTTGGGTGCTTTTTATTTCTTTTTCTTGTCTAATTCCTGTGACTAAGACTTCCAATACTATTTTGAATAATAGTGGTTATAGTGAGCATCCTTGTTTTGTTCAAGATCTTAGACAACAACCAGCTTTCACCATTGTGTATAATATATGCTGTGGGTTTGTCATGTAGAACTTTTATTACACCAAGGCATGTTGCTTTTATACCCACTTTATTGAGAAATTTTATCATAAAACAATGTTAAATTTTTAAATGTATTTTTGATCCATTGCAGTGATCATATGGTTTTTATCCCCCATTTTGTTAATATGATAAATTGTGTTGGTTGATTTATGGATGTTGAATCATCCTTGCATCTACAGAATAAATATTTTTCTTAAGAAAAAATAAAATACATTGGATTAGCCCTGGCTGGTATGGCTCAGTGGATTGAGCACCGCCCTGTGAACCGAAGGGTTGCTAGTTCGATTCCCAGTAAGGGCTCATGCCTGGATTGCAGGCCAAGTCCTCAGCTGGGGGCACAGAAGAGACAACCACACATTGACGCTTCTCTCACTTTCTTTTTCCCTCCCTTCCCCTCTCTCTAAAAATAAATAAATGAAATCTTTTAAAAAATACACATAAGATTAAATTTAACCAAGGGGGTACTGGCAAAAGACCTATACACTGAAAACTACAAGACATTAATGAAAGAAACTGAGGAAGAAACAAATAAATGGAAAGATATTTTGTGCTAATGGAATGGAAAAATTAACATTGTTAGAACGTCTATACTATAAAAGCAATATGCAGTTTCAATGTAATCCCACTTAAAATTCCAATGACATTTTACACAGAAATAGAACAAACAATTCTAAAATGTTTATGAACTCAGAAAAGACCCAGAATATCCAAAGCAGTTTTGATAAAGAAAAACAAAACTAGAGGTGTCATACGTCCTGATTTCAAACTATACTACAAAGCTGAAGTTATCCACACAGCATGGTAATGGCATATAAAACAAATACCATAGATCAATGAAACACAATAAGAACCCCAGAAATAACCTACACATACATGCTCAATTAATTTATGACAAGGGAGCCAAGAATATACAATGGGGAAAGGGCAGTCTCTTCATAAATTTATGTTGGAAAAACTGGACAGCCACATGTAAAATAATAAAAGTAAACCATTATCTTACACCATACAAAAAATAACTCAAAATGGGTTAAAGGTCTCTATTTAAGATATGAAACCATAAAACTCCTAGAAGAAAATGGGTGGTAAGCTCTTTGACATAGGTCTTAGTGATGATTTTATGAATTTGATATCAAAAGCTAAAGGAACAACTGCAAAAATAAACAAGTGGGTTTCCTTCAAATTGAAAAGCTTCTGCACACCAAAGGAAAAATCAACAAAATTAAAAGGAAACCTAGTGAATGGATAAAATATTTGTAAATATTTTAGATTGGATACTAAATTGGATACTAGATTGGATACTATCTGATTCATGAATTAGTCAATAGTCAAGTGAATCTTTTAAAATACATTTTTAACAACCATATGGTCCAACAATTTCATTTCTGGGTATTTATCTGAAGAAAACTAAAACACTAACTTGAAAAGATATATTCACCTGCATGCATTTTGTAGCATTACTTACAATAGCCAAGATATGGAAGCAACCTAAGTGTACAGTGGTGAATAAATGGATAAAGAAATAATGGAATATATACCAAATGGAATATTATTCAGCTATAAAAATAAAATCTGACCATTGTAGCAATATGGATGACCTTGAAGGTGTTATGCTGAGTCAATTAAGTCAG
This sequence comes from Carollia perspicillata, assembly GCA_004027735.1. NCBI lineage: Eukaryota > Metazoa > Chordata > Mammalia > Chiroptera > Phyllostomidae > Carollia > Carollia perspicillata. Next base: position 74 of record PVKM010015828.1, on the reverse strand, counting down.
ATAGGAAATTGCACATACTGTAAGACCTCTCTTATAAGTGGAATCTAATATATACATATGTACAAATATATAAT
>PVKM010015827.1:0-27465 GCA_004027735.1 Carollia perspicillata | reverse complement strand
CACTGAATTGGGGTCTCTAAGGTGATTCCAAGCCAAACAAAGATTATGGGGCATTAAGAACAGCTAAAAAATAAATAGGCAGAACAACAAAATTGGACATTTCTCTCTCTTTCCCTATCTCAAATCAATCAATAAATGTTAAAAGGAGCTAAAAATATCTCAGATGAGAGAGAAGTGGAGGAGTGGGACTGGAGAGGACTGGATAGGAAGTGAGTCCAGCAGGGTGACCAGGAGGCCAGATCATGAAGGGTCTGGGAGGCCAGGCTAAGAGCTTGGTGTCCTGGCGGTACTGGGGAGGCCCGGAAGTAGCAGTGTCAGATCCACTTGTCGGAAAGGTCATCTCTAATTGCTCTGTGCACAGAATGGACCGGAGCAGCAATTTTTAACCTTTTCATCTCATGGCACACATAATCTAACTACTAAAATTCTGTGGCATACCAATAAGTAAAATTTTTCTGCCTATCTGACAAAAAGGGTAGGTATAATTTTGATTCATTTACACCAGACAGCTATCATTGTGTTGGCTGATATCATTTTTTAAATTTAACAATATAAGGGAAAAAAGTTCAGTGTCCCTGACTAAATAGTCAGGTATTGCATGCTTTAAAAATTCTCATGGCATATTGGTTGAAAATTGTTGGACATGGGGGTTGGAAGCCAAGATGAATTAGGTCCAGGGAAGAGGTGATGATGGTGTCTGACTTGAGGCTGGGGCCAATGGTGAAAAGGGTCGTGTGTTGGTTTGGGGGCATTTAGGATGTAGAAATTACAAGACTGGGTGATAATTTAAAACTCCATTCTTTAAGTCAGGCTAGAGACTTGACAACTTTTGTTGCCTGTGATAACTGACAGCTCTCTACCTTGTGCTGTGCAACAGGGTTACACATACAAACACTAGGGGACCCTCTGCCCTGTGAGGTCATCTTTTCTCAAAGGCCCAACCAAAGTTGGTGTGAAGAACATAGCTGCATTCATGTTATAGGCTTAACCATTGTTCTTTATTCTGCTTTTAAAGTCCCTCATGTGAATGTGTATGACAATTTATAGCCAAGATCTAGTGTTTTCCCTTTTAAGTGGTGGTTGAAAATGAGTTAAGTCACCATGTTTTACTTTTTCCTTGGATGTTGAGAAGTTTCAGGGTGAATTTTAATAATCATTATAAATATACTAGCCTAGGGGCTTGAGCTATATGTTTTCCCCTTTTAAAATCTAACCTCTATCATTTTATACATGTGTTTTTCTTAGAGTCATTAGTGTCCTCCAATACTATTTGGAAGAAGTGGTAAGACAATAAAGACAAATTGCTCATCTCAGAGTGAGGTCACAAGGTATAGCTTCTAAACCAATTCCTTCCTCACCTGTTGCAGGTTGTTAAATTGGACCCACTCTTTTGTGTTAGGGTATCATCTTCATAAGACTTGAGAAATATATATTTATATTTTTATAAATATGTATTCTGTAAATATACTTTATATTTATATATTTATATATTTAAATATATATTTATATGCATACCACTTTAGAGGGTAATTTTTCTGCACTTCTTTGAAAGTCAGAAGCAATTAGTTGATTGATTGTTAATGTATGCCACTTAGCAGGGTATAAGATTTGGAAGGGATGGGAAATAGAACAGTAAAGTTTTGGTGGTGACTCAGAGGCTAGGGACAGTTTGAAGGCTGGAAGTTTGTGTAGTAGCCCCAGGACAAACCTTAGTGGGAGGCCATGGAAGGACTGACCAGATCAGCCTACATGAGGACAAACCTCAGTGGCAGGAGAAGTGAAAAGCCAAAAGTCTGGTCTGAGGAAAGTGGGCTCAAGTATGCCATTCAGCCTTGTGTTTCTGCCATTGTGTTGTCGCAGGACAACCAAGGCACACTTTTGACTGACTTGAATAACAAACTCAAAGTACCACAGCTAGATGCTTGCCCAAGTGGAATGATGTTTAAAAGGCTTAGGAAGAGATTCTCACTTTCTGTTGTCTAAATATGTATTACATTTCCAGTATTGGTGGTTCATGCATTATATTAAGGCATTGCCATTTCAGGAAGTCTCTGCCTATAAGTGAGTCCCATAACAAGGATGAACTCACAGACTCATGGATCTCTGAGTTGGAAGGGATCTTGGAGGTAATAGATGGCAGCCCTCCTGTGTGTGAAAGCTGGCGAATCTTAACCACAGGGAGTCAATCTAATCCAATCAAAATTACTTGGATTAGAATGCAGGTAGGTGTCTGGCTTCTAGTAGTAGCTCTTTCCATATCATGTGATTAGAGGCCTGTTTACATCTCATGCTTTTCTAAGGCAACAGCAAAATAAAAGGAGACTTTAGATCCAGGGTAAGCAGTTTTTGATATGAAGAAAGATAAGAGAGACCAATAGTAATTATGTGGAATTAGTTATGGAGACCCGAACTATTTTTGTGAGCATATGTTGTATCTGTGGAGAATTGTCCTTTACCCGCCCCATATCATTCTAGTGCAGGGGTGTCAAACTCGTTTTCACCAGGGGCCACATCAGCCTCACGGTTGCCTTCAAAGGGCAAAAATAAATGTAACTACTCCTTAATGGTTAAGGAGTTGAAATTACATTCAGCCCTTTGAAGACAATCGTGAGGCTGATGTGGCCCCCGGTGAAAATGAGTCTGACACCCCTGTTCTAGTGGGAGCATTGGTCACAGAACCTAAGTCACCCCACCCTCCTAGCCTGTGTGCGTAGGAGAGGGCACTGATTAAGCCTGATCACTCACAGTTCTTTGTGCCTATTTTAAGGTATTGGTACAAGCAACGGGTGCATTCCACATCCAGTCAATGCCCCTTCATGAAATGGGATATATAAAATCTCACTCCTTCTGTGAAGACTGTTTCACCTAGAACTGCAAGAGGCCAGCTTTCTGATGGCATTTGAGAGAGCCTGCCTGAGTATGAGCCAACACATCAGAAAGCAGAACCCAAAATAAGAACAAATAATAAGAATGAGAAGAATATAGGGAGAAGAGAAGGAGGGAGAAGCAGATTGAGAGAGAGATTAAGAGATTGAGACAGAGAGTATGAGAGCAAGCAAGCATCTGGAAGAAATAGTTTGAGTAACTGGGTCTAGCCATGCCTGAAGCCAGATGCACTCCAGGTCTTCAGTTTATGGTAGCCAGTAAGTGCATTGTATTTTTTCAATTTAAACTAGTTCAAGTTGAGGTTCTCCTACTTTTAACTGTAAACATCCTATATTTATAATAAACTTTTAATATAAATTATCCCATTTAATTTTCACAAGCATCCTGTGAAATAGATATTATTAGGATCACCATTTTATGAATGTGGAAATTGAGGCTCAGTGATGGTTAGTGATTGGCTTAAGTTATAGAGCTCTGTGAAAGCAGCCTGTGTTACTCTGTATAGAACCCTTTCTTTTTTATATGAGGAAATTTTGCTATTCAAGGATTTAGGATGAGAGGACCAGCTTTTCCTTTTATGGCACAGTGAGGGGCTAGCTGTCCTCCTTGCCGACTGTTCTTCCTAACCTGGCATGTTCACACATCATTAGCTGCTAAGATAATGCTATGTAGACAAGATATCTACACTTGGCCATGTGAAGTGGATGATTTGAATTGCTGAGTCCGGTGTGGTCAGAGGCAGGCTCAGCTCCAGCCCTGTGTTGGCACATGCTGTTCCAGCTGCTTCCTCCAGCACCACAACCAGCCTCAGTGGGAAGCACAGCCCTGAGCCATTCTCCTCTGAGGTCAGCATGTGGTGAAGCCGGAAGCCTGTGGTCAGCATGTGGCAACACAAATAATATGCTCCACCAGTGTGAGAAAGCCACAACACAGCACAGAGGAAACAGTTCACCAGAACTTTCTTCCTCACTTCTCAGGGCAAGATGGCCACTGCAGCTGGGATTTGAGCAATGCCCCTGAGTTCACCAATGCATGTACCCTGGAGATATGTGTTAAAGGACAGGTGGGCTGGAGAGGTCCTATCAACATAAGCTTAAAGGCCTGACTCCCCCTTTTGGGTTTGTTTCCTCCAGCAGTGGGGCTGGATGAGGACACACAGACACATCCTTTGGGGCTTCTTCTCTCCATGCCCTCAGAAAATATGCTTAGTCCTGCGCCTTTCTAAAGAAGACACCCAGCCATGAGGGGTGTGGCTAGCTTGACCTTTGGACCAGTTCCCTGGATAATTTGGTGTGCCTGCCTCTTCCACATCCCTGTGAGACATATGGTCCAGCAGCACAGGAAGAAAAATCTGAGTTACCATTCTCTGACTTGTGAGCACATTTCGCCTCTGATGTCTTTTTCCTGAATGCGTTTCAGCTTTACTCTTCTGATTCTTTCTCTCCCATCTGGTTTCTATCTAACCCAAGCAGCTGTTTTTTCCATTTAAAGTAACATGCTTACCTCTTTCTTCTTTACATGCCTTGTTTTCAGTTTTGAAATTCTGTTCCATATGGACTGAAACAGATTTTTTCCCCCTTTCTTCTTCTTCAAAAAAAGGAGGTATCTGTATTTTGATTTGGGTACATGCAAATCCTTTAAGCAGACCTATAGAACAATTGTGAGATTGTCTTTGCTCCCCAAGCTGGGATGCCATCTACATACCCACAATCACTGAGTTCTGTGCACAGAAAGACTTTAAGCCATGACTAATAATAGCAAAGCACAGTATATATTACATAGCCAGTTGTATGTCATAAATATTTATAAAGACCATAGGAACCTTCTTATAATGCAGAGATATGCCCAATAAAAGTAGCTGAGCAGTATATGTTGGATGTTTTTGTAAAATAATAGGTGACCTTTTATCCAAATGACAAAACGTACCCCTCAACCCAGATTTTAAAGATAGCCGAGAAAGCAAAGCCCTGGAATTTTCTCTGCTTACAAGAGTAGGGTAGAACACTTTGCCATCAGCAATGGAAGGATTTATTCCCATTTTAAGTAATGTGTGCATTATCCAGCCACACCATAAGGAAGAGAATACAGGAGAAATTTGAAAAAGATCGAATTCAATATTTAAAACAGTATCTGATTAAATGAGAGGCAGAGATCAGAAGGAGAGCCAAATCCTGACTCCATTATTTGTCAGCTTTGTGATTTTTGTGTCCCCAGATTTTCCTTCCTTCTCAGGGTCTTTGCACATGCTGTTCCTTCCATGTGCAACACCCTTCCCCTGTTTGGTGTGGTAGTTCCTTCAGGTCTCTGCTTTGATGTCAACTTCCTCAGAGGGGCCATGTGCCTTGTTTGTTTCCTTCACTGCAGGAGCACCAGCTCTTGGTGTGTCTTTCCTCCTGTTTCTGATATATTTCACCTTATGTAAGTCTTCATAATGGCTATGGTCCTCCTCTCCCATTTATTTACTTATTTTTAATTAATAGACTTTTTTTGAGAAGCTTTAAGTTTACAGAAAAATTGAGTGGAAAGTACAGAAAGTTCCCACATGCCATATACACCATTATGCCCACCCTATCCCATATTTCCCTGTCATTAATTTCTTACAATAGTGGGGTATATTTATTACAATTGATGAATGAATGTTGATAAATTATTAACTCAAGTTCATAGTTGTGGGGGGACTCCGCCTGCAGAGCTTCCCACTGGCCACTGTGGATGAGAATAAGTCTGCCACGACATGATCTGCTTGGGGAGGAAAGGCTGACCAGTCTCTCAGAGGAGAAAGGTCTTGAGCCTGTTCCTCAATGGGCTTTAATTGGTTTTAGTTTGCATAGGAATATAGGGTGGATATGTAAAGCTCATCAATCATTGTCAGGCAGTAATGATCAAGGAATAGATAACATTCAAAGAACTATGAGGGCTTATTCTGAGTCAGGGTCAGATAGATAGAGTGACACCAAAGGGCCATAAAACTTTGGGAAACAAACTCATTTTATGCTCAGGCCCTTATCATTTAAATGGAGGATATTGTTAGTAAAGTAGGTTTCACAGGATTTTATGCATGCTTTCTTAGACCTGATTGCTGCCAGAAACCACCCATTCTAACACAGGGTTTCAGGCTTAAAATCAGGTGGGGAATGTGGGCAGCCAAGAGATTAGGAGACTTTTTACAGACAGAATGAAGACTCAGGCTGTGACAAAGCCGAGGGGTGAGGGTCTATCACCCCTTTTCTATAGTCCCCTAAGTCCTTCCCTGATGGCCCCTTGGTGACCATGCTTGTCTTAGGTTGTCCCTCTCTTGAGGAATCTTACCCATCATTGGCTAAGCAGTCATCTGCCTGGGGCCAATCAGGGCGAAGTAAAGGGGGCAAAGGCTGTACTCCTGCCGGGAGGATAAGCTTTCTCTCCTTAGTGGCTTTTGGTCCCAAGGTCTTTTTACTCAGCCTTAGCCATGGAGAGTTAGAGCTTCTGAAACCAGGCAGGGCAGTTCCCAAAACATAGTTACAGGAGGGTGCACTCTTAGTGTTACACATTCTGTGGATTTTGTCCAATAGGTAATAGCATGTATCCATCACTACAGTATCATACAGAATAGTTTCACTGCCCTAAAGATATCCCATGTTTTACCTATTCATCCCTCCACACCTTAACACTTGGCAATCACTGGTTTTCTTACTGTGTCTGTAGGCTTGTCTTTTTCAGAATGTCATATTCTGAATCATACAATATGTAGTCTTTTCACACTGGCTTCTTCCATTTAGCAATTTTTCCCCCACCTGATTTTTAACCACCGTATCACAGAGTCCCTGATGTAAGAAGTGCCCAGTGAATGTTTATGGAATGAATTAACGAATGAGCCTTAAGTTACCATAATATGTAAATAGGTCTCCTTTATAGAGTTTTGAGAATTTATGAAGGTAACACGTGGGAAGGGTTTGCCAAGGTTATAGCCCCTGGTAAGCACAAAAGTGGTAGTTGCCATTTGTCATATTCTAGGGCCATAACCCAGTCTTGGTGATGCTGAAGTGAGGGTGGGGAGCACTTAGGGGCTGATGGTGTGTTTATGAAACTCAGGCTTTTGTCAAAGCTCTGGCAGGTAAAACTATAATTTCTCCATTAATCTCTCTATCTCAGAACAGCCACCCCCTAAAATTAGGGGGCCCTTGAGAAGTCTTGGTGAACTGCTGATACTATGTTTCTGGTTGTTGTTTTCAGTGCGAAATATTTCCACTATTTGCAATTATTCTGAAAGATATTTCTTTTAGAATGATTCTGGGGCTCTGTCTTTGAAATGTTTTTATTTCTTTTCTCCCACAACCCCAGCTTTTCTTAAGGTAAATCTTCACAGTGTTTCCAGTCCCTCTTCCTTTTGCTGTGGAGTGGAAATTCTGAGGGCCTTCCCAGTGGGGGACTTCGTGAGACAGGCCTGGTTGTAAAATTGCGGTCTGCACATAGGAAGTCTCCATATTCTTAAACAGTTCAGTATTCTGAAAATTCCAGGTTGCTGAAACAACTTCTGAAATGTAAACCATGAGAAGCATTTCACAAGAGCTCCTATCCCTGGGTTATTAAAACTGCTTTTGGGAAATGGAACATTTCTGTGGCCCTTTTAGGCCAAATAAAAATTGTGTCTTCAATTACTATGTGTTATCTATCTAATGCCATACCTCTGGAAAGTCAGGACTGGCCAGGTGACTTTGGCATGAGTGTTGTGTTGTTTTATGGACTCTTAGAATCATTGTTTTATAAAAACAAAGTGCAGCTTTTTAGATTTTTAGAATGGCTTGTGCCAGAGTTGTCATTTTATTTTTTTTAATTATGTTATATTGATAATGCTATTACAGTTATCCCAATTTTCTCCCTTTTGGTCCCATCCACCTAGCAACCTCCTATTCCCTCAGGCAATCCCCATGTCATTATTTATGTCCATGAGTCTTATATATAAGTTCTTTGGCTGCTCCATTTTCTGTAGTGTACTTACATCCCCATGGCTATTCTCTAACTACCTATTTGTACTTAATCCTCTCACCTCTTCACCCATTCTCCCACAACCCCACACCCATTTGGCAACCATCAAAACAGTCTCCACATCCATGATTCTGTCTTTGTTCTTCTTTTTGCTTAGTTTGTTTTTTAGATTTAATTGTTGATAGATGTGTATTTATTGCTATTTTATTTTTCATAGTTTTAGTCTTCTCCTTTTTCTTAAATAAGTCCCTTTAACATTTCATATAATCATGGTTTGGTGATGATGAACTCCTTTATTATTTTTTTTTATCTGGGAAGCACTTTATCTGCCCCTCCATTCTAAATGATAGCTTTGCTAGGTAGAGCAATCTTGACTGTAGGTCCCTGCTTCCTATGGCTTTGAATATTTCTTGCCAACCCCTTCTTGCCTGCAAAGTTTCTTTTGAGAAATCAGCTGATGGTCTTATGGGAACTTCCTCATAGGTAACTCTTGCTGCTTTTAAGATTCTCCCTTTATCTTTAACCTTTGGCATTTTAATTATGTTGTATCTTGGAGTGGGCCTCTTTGCATCCATCTTGTTTGGGATTCTCTGTGCTTCCTGGGCTTGCATGTCTACTTCCTTCACCAAATTAGGGAATTTTTCTTTCATTATTTTTTCAAATAGATTTCCAATTTCCTGCCCTTTCTTTTCTCTTCCTGGCACTCCTATGATGTGAATCTTGGAATGTCCAAAGTCATCCTAGAGGCTGCTTACGTTATCCTTATTTTTTTTTTTTTTGCATTCTTTTTTCTTCTTGTTCTTCTGATTGCTTGGTTTTTGCTTTCTTATATTCCAAATTATTGATTCAATTCTCAGCTTCATCCATTCTACTATTGATTCCCTATAATTTTTTATGTCAATTAGTGTATCTTTTATTTCTGACTGGACCTTTTTATGCTGTTGAGTGCTCCGGCCAGCAGAGCAGTCAACTGGGGCTCAACCACCTGTCTGGAGCAAATGGGTGAGGGGGACAAGAGGCATAAAGAATGGCAGCAAGACAATAAGTTCTGATCAAGCTGCAAAATTTTATTTCCGGGCAAAGACTTATATAGAGGGGGGAAGGGGAAGTGTGTCGCTATTTGATTGGTGAGGGGTGCACAAAGGAGTGCTTCTTGATAGGTTACTGCACGCATGCCAGGGTGCGTGTGCTATACTCTGATTGGTAGCCTGTGTTCGTACTCTGCGCATGCTCTTGGCAGGGGCTGGGCTAGCTGTAACTGGCAACAACAGGAAAACCAACCGCAGTGTCTTGTAGTTTCTGAGGAGTGTAAACCCCTGAGCTGATTGCATCAGCCAAAAGGCCAGATTCTGTCCAGCCCAGGTTCCCGACAGTTGAGGTCCTCACTAAGTTCCTTGAACATCCTTACAATTAGTGTTTCGAACTCTGCATCTGACAGATTGCTTATCTCCATTTTGTTCAGTTCTTTTTCTGGAGTTTTGATCTGTTCTTTAATTTTGGCCATGTTTCTTTATCTCCTCATTTTTGAAGCCTCCCTGTGTTTGTTTCTATATCTTAGGTAGAGCTGCTATGACTCCTGTCTTGTTAGTATGGCCTAATGTAGTAGGTACACTGTAGGGTCCAGTGGACACCTCCCCTGTTACCCAAGCTGGATACTTGAGGTGTGTCCTTCATGTGGGATGAATACTCCCTCCTCCTATAATTGAGCCTTGGTTGCTGTTGGCAGGTCAATGGGAGAGATTTACCCAGGCCAGTCAGGTGCCCAGAGTAGCTATGACCACTGACCACTAACCTCTGCCCTCCATGGAGGATCAGCTATGCAGGAGCAGGGTGGTGGTGTTCTGATGTGGCCCATAGCTGTGCACTGAGTGTGCAGGCTCTGGGGTTTCCCTGGTGGTGCAGGCCAAATATCATCCCCAAGGTCAACCCTCATCTGTGTTTTGCCTGGGGCCACCCTGCATGAGCTATAGAACAATCTTAAATGGCTGCTACTTGTGCTGTGCTTGGAAATTCCCAGGTGAAGCCAAGCTGTAAACCTAGGCTGGCTGCTGCTAGTGCCAGGCCTGGGTCCATTTAGCAAGAAGTATGGGGGCTGGGGGCTTACCGAGGCCAGCTATTGCTTGTTTGAGAGAATTTAGGAAGTTGTGAAGCATGAGCCAAGTCCAGACATTCATATGAAAAAATCACGGTTAACAGCTTGGGTGGGCCTGTAAGTTGGGTGGGATAGAGTCTCAGGGGATCTCCAGAGTGGGGCAAACAGTGTTACCCAGGTTGATGGAATCTCTGATATGGCACCCTCCTGGTAGCTTTGTGGCTCTGTAGGAGAGGGCTCAGAAAAGGGACAATGGCCTCTGCCTGCTTTTCTCTCTGGGAGAAAGTTGTCCCCCAGCTACTACCTTAATGTCAGACATGTTAGTTCTGATTATATGTCACTGGTGCCTTTCAAGCTGCTACCCTGGTGCTGGAGCTCAGAGGGAATGAATCTGAATAAGTCTGTGTATGGGTTCTTTAAGGGGAACTCTTAGGATTCCAGCAGTTTTTTCCACTGACTCGATCCCTTCTGGATTTTGTGGCCAGAAGTTATGGGAATTTATCTTCTTGGCACTGGAATCCTGAGCTTTGGGGCCTGGTGTGGGGTTGGGAATCATCACTCCCAGGGTATCTGTCCTGAGTTTTTATCAGGCCCAGCCTGTTCTGCATCTCTGTCCCTTCTACCAGTCTGGATGGATGTGGTTTCTTTAATTTCATAGTTGTGTGGTTTCTTTAATTCTATTCAACTCAACTTCTGATGGTTCTGAGTGAAGGTTGTTCTGAATTTTAGTTGTAATTTTAATGCGGTTGTGCAAAGAGGCAAGCTGTATTTACCTATGCTGCCATCTTGACTGGGAGTCAGAATTGTCATTTTAATTGGAGAAAAAAATACATATTTTTGCTCTGGGAAGAAAAAGTTCTATATTCAAATTAACAGGGTGAACATTTTAAAACAAGTTTTCTTCGTGGAACAATCTTATAATCTTTATAGTCCATTGGTTCTAATAATTTAAAATCCTGATTGCAGTTTTGCAACTTTAGACATCAGTGAAATTTATTCTTGAGACTCAATTTGTTTGAAGGTCAGATAAAACCCAAAGGTGAGACCAGCTGACTGTTGGTTAGAGCAGGGGTTGTCAAACACTGCTGTGTGGAGGATTGTTTTGGCTCTAGGTGCTCATTGAAAATGCTCCAACCCCCACCAAGATTTGACTTAACTGTCTAAGGTATGAGATGAAGTCAGAAAGTCTTCATGCATATGGGACCCAGAAATTTACTGGATTAGTGTTAAACTAATATAACATAACACTGTTCTAAGAGCTTTTCATGTACTCACAACAACCCTAGAAGTTGGGTACCTTCATAATCCTCATTTCATAGGGGAGGAAACTGAGGCAAAAATAATTATGCAGCTAGATCCCCCAAGGTCACACAGACCCAGGTGGCTACAGCAGAACCGAGTTCAAATTCTGACAGTCTGACATCAGAATCCAAGCTTTGTTATACAACCTCTTACGGGTTATCATTGCTTTCTTACTTTAAATCTGGATAATAAATATTTTCCACTTTTTGCCTGAATGCAAATTTGCATGTATCTGGGCAACTTGTTCAGCCATGTTGAATAGAGCATTCAGTTAATTTTATCAAGACGACCAGGCATAGAGATCTAGGACCACTTAAAAAGGAATGAGCATACCTCTCAGAATGGCAATAATGAGTGTTGGTGAGGATGTAGAGAAACTGGAATCTTGGTGCATTGCTTGTGGGGATGTGAAATGGTATAGCCACTATAGAAGACATTTTGGCAATTCCTCAGTAAGTTAAACATAGACCTGCAATATGATCCAGCAATTCCACTCTTAGGCATATGTCCAAAAGAATGGAAAGCAGAGACAAGCACATTCACAGCAGCTGTATTCACAATAGCTAATCAGTAAAAGCAACTTAAATGTCCATGAACAGATGAATACTAAATGTGGTATACCTATACAATGAAATATTATTCAGCCACAAAAAGAAAAAGGAAATTCCGACACATGATAAACATGAATAAATTTTGAAAACATATGCTAAGTTAAATAATCCAGGCATGAAAGGGAAATATTGTATGACCCCACTTATATGAGGCACCTATAGGCCATTTCAAAGAAACAGAAAGAAAAACAGAGGTTATCAGGACCTGGGGGGCAGGAAGAGGATAATGGGAAATTATTGTTAAATAGGTACAGAATTTCTGTATGGGATGATGAAAAAGTTCTGGAAACACAGGCAGTGGTGATGGTGCACACATTGTGAGTATACTCAGTGCCACTGTACATTGAAGTGTATAATTGAAAATGGCCAAATGTTATGTTATGTATACTTTATCACAATAAAAAAGAAAGAAATGGAAAAAGGAGAGATCACCTGCCAAATGAGAAGAGATAGGGAGGCAAAGAGACTTTGGATTTGAATCAGATTTTTATCTCAGCTCTTGGCATTTTATCCTTCAGTTATCGAGATAATTGTCATCATTATTATTATCTATTTTACTGTGTGCATAGACAGAACTGGGGTAACTTTAGAGAGACATCTCTGAAATCTATTAAGTGTTTATGTTTCCATGTTGAATAAAAATGCTATTAATGTTAAGAAAACTTAAAAACTGTTTTAAAAGATTAAGCTTCTAACAAGTCCTAAGCAACATAATACATTAAAATGAAGAAAGTCCCTTGGATTCTTGTACTGGGTAGTTACCACAGTGTTGCTATGACTGTGGTGGGCGTTATAATGGCTCATTCATAAATATAGGCACCCCAGTTATTGGCTTATCCCAAGCACATGTTATTAGAAACAGAATGAGCAACCTTGACCTCCAAAATGAGTTGCCAACTCAACTGAAAGAACAACTTGTAGGTTATACTCAGATAAGGGCTACAGTGTGAGCAAAGACAAACATTACATAAAGTAGAGTTTGTTATTCAACACTATAGAAGATGAGTAAGGTTTTCAAGATCTCAGTTCAACATATGTAACCAGATATGGACATCAAATAATTAATTTGGACTAGGCAACAAAATTTACTGTACACGAGGCCCAAATTCATCATGAACTATGATGTTCAGAAGACAGACTTCATGAATCAGTAATGAAAGGGTGACCTCTGATTGACAAAAAGAATGATCAATCACTCTTGAGAAAGATCAAAATTATGTCCTACCAGGACTACTGAGAGTGATAAAAAGCTTATGGTGAATTCTAGTAAGTACCTTCTACTCCATGGTAGATAAATCACAGTGTCTGTCACCTCCTATGCTGGCACTTACAGTCTTTTTCAATAATTCAATTGAAGGAGCAATGTGCTAATCTTTGAGTCAGTTTATGACTTCTTACTGCTAGTGTCAACATCAAGATGGCTGGTATCTGCCAATCAACAGCACTGCAGAGAAAATAATGATGAGGACAGCTAACCAGTATAATTTAGGAAAACCTTCCCACTAAAAAAATACTATGTAAGTGTGAGTTACTTTATTTAGGTAATTAAATGGGTAACTCAATAGTTATTAGTTACTTTTGCTCTATAATTGTGCCTGTGGTCTCTGTTCAGGATACAAGGACAGTGACATAATATTCATTTCTCAAATCTCTCAAACTAATCATAGGTGTCTAACCACCCCCCTAATGCAAGCCACCCTCAACTTTCACCTGGGCTATTGCAGCAGGCTCCCAGGTGGTCTGTCCAAGTCCAAACTTACACCCCTCAAGTCTCCAATCCCCAAACTAAGAGATCTCTTTAAAATGGAGATCTTGTCATTTCACTTCCTTGCTTAAAACCATCAAATAGTATTTTGTTCATTGTCCTTATGAAGCTTTAAATATTGACTAGGCCCTGCTGGACTGAGTCCCTCCCTAGTACTTGGGTGCCTGATCTTGTCCTTGACTATACCTCACTCCCCACTCCTCCATCCTGCCTGCAGCACTTGCACCAGCCTTCTTCCAGTTCTCAGAACTCCTCTAACACTTCCTAGCCTCAGAGCCTTAGCCAATGCTAGTTTGTCTTCCTGGAATGTCTTTGCCATTGGTTTAGACTTGGCTAACTCTTACTTCACACCCATACTTCACACATTTTTTCAGAGAGACCTTTCTGGGCACCCTGTGCTGATTAGATCCTGTGTGCTCTCTGCCTCAAATCCTTTCCCCTAGAGCATGTATTAGAGTTGGCAACTGTATTTTTATTTGAGTGGTCATATACACAGAAAGCCAGCTGTCCACTGCACCATAAGCATGGAAGGGGCAATGTATACATTATTTATTAATGCTTGTGCATAATCTAATAGGTAGCTAACCTGTTACAGAGCAGCTCCTCAATAAATGCTTGTTGAGTGAGAAATATTTAATCATAACATTTTTACTGCAGTCAGAAAGAAGATGTAGGTGCAGACATCTTATAAACAAACTCCATGCATTTTTTAGGACTCTGAGTTAGTTTTATTAGTGTCCAGACATTCATTAAATTCTAAAATCATGACAACGAGGGGAAATTGATTAATCATTTAACCTTCATTTATATTTAATATGACTTTCCCAAACAGATGAGGAACCATGCCAGCCTTGTAAATAGATTTATAAAATTTGCACAGTCAAAAAATGCAACAAATAAACTCCATTGTTTTTCCCCTTCTTTACTTCTGTTATTCTTCAGCTCATCATGTCCAGGAATCAGTGTAGTACTTGGCAACAGGAGGTGTGGAAATGCACTGAGGACATGAGCAACGAGTGACACGGAATCCCTCTAAACTCCCACTGAGCCATGTTTTCAGGGAAGTCAATGCAAGCGTGCAGCACAGTGACAGAGGCTGACAGGTCCTGTAACTATTGGTTCATGTTCTTAGATCCACCTTGAGCAGGGCAGCCAGAGCTATTCTAAAAAATGACCCACTTTATTCTTAAAGCTCTCCAAGAGAAAGAAATGCCACAATCTCCACAGGGCTGAGGTAAAGATTAAACCAGATAATCCATGGAAAGAATTTAGCAAAGAGATCCTCAGATAGCAAGTGCTCAATCACACTGTCACTGAGATTCTTGGTATTCAGTATGCCCAGGGAGTTGCTTTCAGGTACGAAGTCTTAGAATCTATACTGATCACCTTAGAACTCTTTTGGCCAAAAATGTTTTAATAAATCAAATCTAAATCCCTCTTTCTATTATTCAACAGTCTTTTGTACCTCTTAATATTTCCTCTACTTTTCTTGAAATTTGAAATTAAAAAGTAATATGTAATTATTTCATGATGACTATGTCTAAGAAAGTTGGGGTGAATTGTCAGATCCTAACAATTAGCCAAAAACCAAAGCCTAGATTTTCCTCTCCTTTCCTAGCCCTAGCCCTCCTATCCTAGCCCTCCTTGTTGGAGTAATTGCATCAGTTCTACACTTCATTCTGCATGTATCCCAGAATCTCAGCTGTGTAAAAAGGGATGTCCTTTAATGGTTTCCTTTGAATGACCTTCCAACTAGGGAAGAAGAGGGCCCCTCTTGTTCAAATACAAAGGAACCATCCATCCACTAAGGCCTTTTCTTCTTCCTTAAGTATCTCTTGAATTTCAAAGGAGGACTTGGAATTTCTCTGTCTCAATCCTAACTGCAGCTCATTTTCTTTGTCCCTTTAAGACCAGAAAACACTACAGGCAATGAAATAACTGCTCTTATTTTTCTTGGGTTCAAAACAGGACAAAACTCCAACCTGCTAATGCTTATCCTTTCATGGCAACCATGCAGTTTATGATAATCAGCTCAAGAATACACTTTCCTTCCAAACAAGGATATGGCTACCAGCAGCAACAGCTGTATTTTGCTAGTCAATCCTCATGTTAAAGATTTACAGTTCTGAATTCTGTCACTTGGTTTGCCAACTGTTCCTCTTCTTAGAGCTGCCCAGTTGTTTCTCAGGGTCCTTGAAGTGGTTTCTTAACTATTTCAACTCTCCCCAAATGACAATGCATCCTTAGAATCAGGCTGAAGAATGGAATTCCCTGTTTATATCTACAAGACTTCTCTCGCTCTCCTTCTTTTAAACATATGCAGAGTCACCACAGAAACTGGAACCAGATGAAAAGAAATCCTGGCTTTTAAGGCGAGTTTGAAAAAAGCAAAGCTGGGAGCGGCTTCGCACTCTCCTTCGTCCCTTTCTGTGTGATGTGATTCATTTGCTCTAATCCATCACCGATTCATCATGCCCTTCTGTCAGAACCTTCAAAGCAAACCCCACAGCTGCTATTGCCATTTATCAGTGGGAAATAAAAGAGAAAAGGGGGAAAGTAAAGAAAACACATCACCATATTCCAGGGCTTGGAATAATGGGTGTGAAAAAAGGGTGGAGAGTAAGCTTATCTAATGAAACCCAGAACCTTTCTAGGATGTGAGTTCCTTAACAAAGGATTAGAACTGAGAGCAAGACCAGCAGCCAGTCTGCATAAAGTTGCAGGGATAAAGTCTGTCAAAACCAAAATGTTTAGTGGGAAACTGCAGGAATGTGTACAAAATGATATCTACTCAAGAGGAGTTTGATACCTACAAATATGGTAGAAATTTATTCTCTGACATCCATCTCTTGGCTTTCAGCTGTGCAGTAGAGGCCTTGGAGGTGAAAAACACACATTTGACCTCAATGCTCCTCTTTGCCGAGTGGGAAATGACCTGTCTGGCAATTCACAATTCCCATGTTCATAAGAGGCCTTGAAGTCACCCTCCATTTAAATACAGTTAATGAGGGTCTCAGTCTTGAATGCGTGATGTACCAAGTTTTGTTGTCAGATTTGGGGATCAAAAAGCAAGGGCTTTGACTCAGTGATTTCTCTTCAAGGAGTTCAGACTGTACAAAGTCTGTCCGGAAAAAATCCAGCCATTGTTAATATAACAAGAACGGTTTGTACAACATCAGTGTAACCTGGCAGCCAAGGAGAGTGGACTAGAGTGTGCATGCATGAACAATGACTTCACTGTACTAATCAGTGGGGGTGGTAGACACCGTTGAGTGAGCATGTGTATTACGTGGCCATCACATTCAAAATGACTGAGCAAATAGAACAAGAGATCTGCATTAAAGTTTGCATTAAGCTTGACATTCCTCCATGGAAACTATTTGGATGATTTAGAAGGCTGCAGCTACGGGCAACTGGTGATTGGCAGCTTCATCATGACGACTAGCCCACTCATGCACCACATATCTCGAATAGTTTTTTGGTGAAACATCAACTCACCTCAGTGACTCAGCCCTACAGCCCAGATTTGGCACCCTGTGACTTCTGGCTTTTCCCAAAACTAAAATCACCTTTGAAAGGGAAGAGATTTCAGACCATCAATGAGATTTGGGAAAATATGCCAGGGCAACTGATGGCAATTGGAAGAACTGTGTGAGGTCCCAAGGTGCTTACTTTGAAGGGGACTGAGGCATCATTGTCCTACGTACAATGTGTCTTGTGTCTTCTTCAATAAACATCTCTATTTTTCATAGTATGCAGCTGGATACTTTCTGCATAATTTTCGTATAATTATAATCCATGGGAAATGCCACAGGGAGGGGTGAATCTCTTTGTGACAGCAGTATGTAGAAACAGTCTAAATGTTCATCAATAATAGCATAATATGTAGTTATTAAGAAGAATGAGAGGATAAAGGAACTGTGGGAATACTGTGGGCTGTATTCCACACTGTGGGAATACACAGCAATAAAAAGGGAAAACTACTGGTACTTGCACCAAAATGGGTGAATCTCAAAAACAAGAGTACATCCTGTATGGTTCTGTTTACAGGACTTTTAGAAAGGGCAAAGCTAGTTTACGTTAGAAAAAGATCAATAGTTGTCTCCGAGGAAGGGTATGAGGAAACTTTCTGGGGAGATGTTCATATTCTGTATCTTGATTAAAGTTTGGGTTACACAAATATATTCATTTGTTAAAATTCAGTGAATGTTTACCAATGAGTTGTACATTTATTGAAACTTAGAATATGTACTTAAGATGTGTATTTTTATTACATATATTTTACCTAAAAAGAAAAACTGTAAACAAATATTGAACTCTAGCTAATGATGCATTTGTTGAAGTAGTCAGGTGAAAGTGTATTGATGTCTTCAATTTACCTTGATATGCACAAAAAGATAATAAGTTTTGATGGGTGGATAGAAGGATGGCAAATAGGTGGATGTCTTTTAATAAAGCCAGCACAGTAAAGTGTTAATGGTGAGAGCTAGCTGGTGAGTGTTCACAGGTATTCACATTAAAACTGAAAGTTTGCTTTATTTAAAAATGCTCATAAAGTGTCAGGGAAAAAATGAGGAAGATTTTTATGTCCTGATATGGTTTTATCTCCAGTTTTATTCAGTGAAAACAGTAACAATATTCATGGTATACTACTAATCATAGAAAAAAGAATGAATGCACATAAGTATTTGTTACTATGCATATAGCATCTCAGGAGAAAGACCCTGGAAATGGATTTTTATACAGGCAATGACTCCAGAAACAATTACTTTGGAGGAGAGGCAAGTATGAGGGCATATTTTAAATCACAGGGTAAATCGTTTTATTACATTTGAATTTTGTATATGTGAATGGATTACAGAGAATGAAGAACAAGAACAATGATATGTATCTGAGCTGCCTCAAATGTCTACAACTGATTTCCTTTGCATGGCTGACACTTGGAATTTATTTTCTTAACACCCATTTAATCACCCTATATTCACTAACCTCTGGATTAGTGCCAGATGCTGGGGATAGGGTAAGGAAAATAGTCAGAGGCGGTCCTTGCCCTTATGGAGCTTACCAACAGGTAGACCCAATTGAGTGCCAGGTTCATGTCATCTGGGTGACTTACGAAGTCTGGGTTGGTGGTTTGGATGAAGGGATCTGGGCAGAGAGGACAGTGGCAGGGAGCATGGTGGTTTATGTCCCTTGAAAGAAGGCCAGTAAGGGGAGAGGGTGGTCACAGAGAGCACAGAGGGCTGACCGAAGTAGGAGACAAGGTGATACCAGAGGGGACCAAACATTCAGGACATTTACCTTCACCCTGTTATTTAATGTCAGAACTTACATTCCAGACATCCTTTGTTTGTCAAGTTACGTTTTTCTCTTTTTGGTATTTGCAATTTTTTTTCACAAGTCCTAAGAAGACATCTGAGCAAAACTTGTTATAGCTGTTCCTAGGAGAAATGGAGTATCTAATGAAATCTCACAGCATATCAGATGCTCATATCAATGTGTTCTTTCTACCTCAGTAAACACTTGCATGACCTTCACAGGCACAGGGCCCACATGTCTTTGCCTGAAGGCTTTCTCTGGAAGCCCTAGTCCCCTTTGCCCTGTGTGGCAGGCAGATGTGAATCCTAGAGAGTTAATGCTCCTGGAGAGCTGCCCTCAACCAAGGACAGGTGAGAGTTGGGATAGTCATACTCCAGTTGTCCACTTTGGCTTTCACAGACCTTTCTCCTTTCCCTCAATGGGAACTTGGGAAAGTTGCCTTTGATGAATTTAGACTTGGTTAAGATCTTAGGTCTTTTGACCTCCAAGGCCAGGTCTCATCAGAGGAGAATGTATTGATTGTCATATTTTCTTTTCAAGTCCACAGCTAATATTTCTTTGATCTTTAATCTCATTAAACAATCACAGGAAATACACTCATTTAAAAATTGTATTGGCTTCCATTTTCCATCCAGATATCCAACTAACTGACATTTTTTGCATATGGTTTCTTTATACACTTCACATTATCAAGAACAAAATAAACAGGTGCCAAGTAGTCTGGTTGGAACAGAGCTGTTACTTCATTTGACTAATTATTTCTGAAGAACTTTTATCTGTGAACTTTTAAACTAATAATTATTCTTGGTACAGTTAATTTTCCCACCCTGTCCTTTACATTCTTCACTTGTTACTATTGAAAACTTAGTGGAATTTTTTTCAGACATCAGTTGTGAAGAAACCTATGTCAAGGAGAAAGTTTCTAGTCTGGATGCTGCCTTCATATAAAGGTATCCTTTCCCTTCCTTAGGAAGAATAAGGCCGTTATAGGCTGTGCCACTCTGAATGACTCAAACCAAAATCCTTTCCATTTGGGAAGTCCAAGTACCAAGATAATTTTCAAGCTGTGATTCTTTGTCCAGGTGGTTTGAGTGCAATTTTCTAGGTATGCTCATAAGAACACAGGAATTTTCAGGGAACCAGAGAGCACATCAGGAAGGGGAGTAGGTGGGGTAGTGCAGGCCATGGCCGAGAAGCCAGAGAAGAGTTTTGAATTCCACACAACGGCACTGGCCAGCTGAACTGGAATCAGTCCTAGTCATATTTGGCAATGGTAACCTGATTCCTTCTCCAAGAGCACCGATGTTCCTTCTTCACGGTGGGTATTACCTGGCACTATGAACAGAGAACAAGAAGGAAGGAAGCAGAGGGGAGCTCACAGTGCTGATGGAGGTAACAACCAGGGTGCAGCACAAGCCCCAGAACCAGGTAAGCTCCAGAAACTCTCTTATGCCTGCATAGGGGTCCTGAGCTCCATGGGCAAAGAGGCTTGTCAAAGGAAATGTCATTTCAAAGAGCTGTGTTAGTCCTGGAAACTCAGCATGGATGCTTGGAAACTCTTTGATAACCTCAGCAGCCACTGTTTAAAAACAGAAATAAGGTGTGATAAGCAGACCTCTGAGATGGTCCTCAAGACTCCCCCAGTGTGTACAGCAGTCCCCTCTTATTGATGGGGCAGATATTCCAAGTGGATGTCTGAAATCTCGAATACTGCTGAATCCTATAGATGCTATGTTTTTTTCCTATACATACATGCTATGATAAAGTCTAATTTATATATTAGGAGGCTCAGTAAGAGATAAACAAAAATAACAAATAAAATAGAGCAATGATAGCAAAATATTGTAAGAAAAGTTATATGAATGTAGTCTCTCTCTCTCTCTCTGGTGACTCATCTAACACCTGAGATGGCTACTAAGAGACTAATGAGCAGGTTGTATATACATTGTGGATATGTTAGACAAAGGGATGACTCATGTCTTGGGTGGAGCAGAGAAGGGTAGCACAAGATTTCATCATACTACTCAGAATGGCACACAATTTAAAACTTAAAAATTATTTATTTCTATACATTAAAAAAAACTTTACCCAACAATATATTTTTTATTGATTTTAGAGAGAGAGAGAGAGAGAGAGAGAGAGGGAGAGAGAGAGGGAGAGAGAGGTGGAGAGAGAGGGAAAAACATCCATGTGAGAGAGAAACATTGATTGGTTGCTTCCCGTATGCGCCACACTGGGGATCGAACCTCCAACTTTTTGGTGTATAGGATGACACTCGAACCAACTGAGCCACCCAGACAGGGTTATTTCTGTAATTTTTAATTTCACATTTTTGGACTGTGGCTGACAATGGGTAACGGAAACCTTGAATAAGGGGCGGCTACTGTATACACTTTCTTCCACCTGTTCAATCAATCACTATTCTAGGCACAGCTGTGAAATTTTGCAGATGCAGTTACGGTCCAAGATCAGTTGACCTTAAGATAGGGTGTTGATCCAGGTGGACCTGACCTAGTCTCACAAGTACTTTAGAAACAGCGACTGGCAGAGATGGAAATCAGAGAACTGTATTTCTCCTGAACTGTAAGAAAGCAAATGCCAGTGTTCCCGAAATGCCCATAGAGGCCACGTGGCAGGGAGTTTTTGGCGACCTGTAGGAGCTGAGAGTGGTTTCCTAACTGACAGGTAGCAGAAAATGGGGACCTCAGTCTTTCAACTGCAAGGAAGTGAATTCTGCTGACAAGCAGTGTGCTTTAAAGAGGAGCCACAGCCCCAAACATAAACGGCAGTCCTGGCTGATATCTTGGTTTCAACCCAGTGAGACCTTGAACAGAGAATCTAGCTGTGCACGGACATCTCACATACAGAAATTGTGACAGAATAAGTTTGTGTTGTTTTAAGCTGCTAAATTTCTGGTAATTGGTTACTCAGCAATAGAACAACAATATATGAGACAATAGTTAGATTCACAGCCAAAAGACAGTGTCAAGGGAATGTGGTCTTTCCTAGAACTTCTCTGATTAAAGCCTGGGTTCCACTGCATCCTAGCTCTGTGATGTTGACCGGGTCACTGACATTCTCCAAGTCCCAGTTTCCTCATGGGTAAAATGAGATTAAAATAATGGATAGGATTAAAAGACTTATAAAGATGAAATGAAATAATATATATTGAGCTCTTAACATGATGCATGGCATGTAATAAATGCTGAAAAAGTAAGAGCCACCAGCGGCAGTCAGGATTTGTGCAGCATGCAGCACACTAGGCACTGAACAAGGGGCTTCACAGAAACCCTGGGAGGTTGCAATTTTGTCCATTTTATGGATGGGGAAACAGACTTGGAGAAGTTCAATAACTTGCCTGCAGTTGTCCCACTAGTAAGTGGAAGAGTCAGGATTAAAAAACAGGTCTCTCTGACCCTAAATCTCATACACTGATCCTTTTAATATTTTAAGCCCTATTCATGGTGAAGAAGTCATAACTCTTCAAATTCTTCTTTGAAGAAGATCCGGGGTGACCAGTTGGGATTCCGGCCTGCCAAGTCTCTCTAAATGGAGCCAAAATGGTCCGCAGTACTCCAGCCATAGTGTCTCATCTATGGATGCTCTCTTCTGGGTTCCCCTGCCCACTTGTTTGGGTACCTCCTGCTTATCTTAAGATCTCAGCTATACATGGAAGGAACTGGAAAGCATTATGCTAAGCGAAATAAGCCAGGTGGTGAAAGACAAATACCACAGGATCTCACCTTTAACAGGAACCTAAACAACAAAACAAACAAGCAAGCAAAATATAACCAAAGACACTGAAATTGAGAACAGGCTGATAGTGTCCAGAGGGGAGAGGGGAGGGAATTTCAGGAGAAAATGGGAAGGGTTTATAGGAACAAGTATGAAAGACACATGGACAAAAACTGGGGGGGGGGGGTGGAAATTGAAGGGAGGGGGAAGGCTGGGTGGGTGGGCTGGGATGGGAGTGAAAGGCAGAAAACAGTACTTGAACAACTATTAAATTTAAAAAAAAAAAGATCTCAGCTACAATATCACTTCCATTAGAAGGCCTTCCTGTCTCCACAGACCGAACCACATCCACTTCCATACATGCTCTCAAAGTCCTTGTCCTTTGCAACAGTTACCACATTTCATCATTATGTACTAGAGCAGTGGTTGTCATCTGGGGGCAATTTTATGTCCTGGGGACATACGTCTATGTCTGGAGACATTTTTGGTTGTCACAGTGGATGGGATGCTAATACCATGAGTAGGTCAGGGAGGCTGCTAAATGTCAGTGACAGTGCATGAGATGGTCCCCAATCACAAACGTTATCTGACCCCAAATGTCAATTGTGCCAGGGCTGAGAAACCCTGTCCTCTCTCTACTTATATTTTTAAATAAAAATGAGATAATGTCATACATATACTGTTTATCACTTGCTTTTGCAAGTTAAGAGTAATTTCTCAACATTTATCTTTTCTTTTATCTAACATTATTAGCTTCCTTCTAGTTTTTGGATACACACAGGAGAGGCAAAGTAATTTCATGCCTTCACATACTTTTTTTACAGCATCACATTTTCATGATTGTGTGTGATTAATATCAAATTGCTGTGCTTTATTTTGTCAACCAATACTCTATTGTTGGTCACTTAAGTTGCTCCTTATCCCCTTTTCCCTTTCCTTTTTATTTTTTGCTATCATAAACAATGCCATCATGAATATATCTGTAGCCTGACCTTTACATATGTCTCCAAAGACTTCTTCAGAATCAAATTGACCCTCACTCCTTTGGAAATCATCTTGTGTCAACAAATGTAAGTGAGATGACATGATCAATAGCAAACTCACAAACATTTCAAGTGAAAAATGCACATGTTGGCCACCTCCTAATTACGTTGATGGGAGAGTCAAGGGTGTAAAAGAAGGAGGCAGGGAAGCCAATTCTCACTGGAGGCCTGGTCTTCACATTGTCTGAACCTGTTGGGGCAAGCCAGACTTTGGCAGGGAGTAACTTTATAGTCTCTTTTGCCAGAGGCTTCCAAAAATTCTCAGCTTCTTCCTGAGTTCCCAGTGAAGACGTTTGACAGAAGTGTCTTTTTTTTAAGCTAAGTATTTTTATTTTATTTTAATTGTTGTTCAAGTACAGTTTTCTGCCTTTTACTCCCATCCTATCCCACCCCCCAGCCCTCCCCACCTCCCTCCCATTTCCACACCCCCCTTGTTTTTGTCCATGTGTCCTTTATACTTATTCCTGCAAATCCTTCGCCCTTTTCCCCTGAAATTCCCTCCTCTCTCCCCTCTGGTCACTGTCAGCCTGTTCTCAATTTCAGTAGTGTCTTTGGTTATATTTTGCTTGTTTGTTTGTTTTGTTGATTAAGTTCCTGTTAAAGGTGAGATCCTGTGGTATTTGTCTTTCACCACCTGGCTTATTTCACTTAGCATAATGCTTTCCAGTTCCATCCATGCTGTCACAAAGGGTAGGAGCTCCTTCCTTCTTTCTGCTGCATGGAATTCCATTGTGTAAATGTACCATAGTTTTTTGATCCATTCATTGACTGATGGGCACCTAGGTTGCTTCCAGCACTTGGCTATTGTAAGACAGAAGCGTCTTAAAGAAGAAAAAGATGTGCTCACGGACAAATTAAAACAGCAAATGCCAGCTAGCAAGAAGTCATCCTTTCTGTGGGGAGCCTGGGCAAAGCCCTAAGTAAACAGCTTACAGAAACAAAGAAGGAGGTGTTCTCTTTTCTAAGCACTGAATATTTGGGAAAAACTTGCATCAGATTTTGCAACCTTCACAAGGTTGGGTATCATAACATCTTACTCCTGGACCATCTTGGAACCAATTACCAGGTTCTTTGGCCTGAATGCCTAACATGGCCATGGAATTAGCTCATATCATATTAAATTTGGGGGACTGGCAGGGAGAAAACCAGATTTGAAGTTACCTACAGAACCAGAAAACACCTGGAGTGAAGGTGTTGGAGATAATATGGTATATTTGTAAAGATACCCAAATCATTCTCACCCTTATCCCTGACAACTGCTTGACTCTGTTGTCACTTTGAACTTAAGGCATTATCCAGGTGAACATAGGACATGGGAGGGAGGATATGTTCTGGTCTAACAAGGAACATACCTTGTAAATGTGGGAGTGACTTCTGGCATCATGTTCTCAGGACATAAGGAGCTGAGATACAGGAAGAAGCTACCCAACACCAAACAAAGCATTTAGAGTAGTGTGGTTTTCCTGCGCATAAAGCACAGGAAAGAGTCCAGGGAAGGGAAGAATGCTTTGTTCATAAAATATAAAACTAAGCAAACAGTGCAGGTTGAAAAAAAATTATAGGGTTTTAATATTGTGCAAAAGAATAGATGAAAACAGGAGCAGTGAATAATCCAGAAAGCATTGCTCCAAGACCTGAAATGAATAATGTGATATCTTACCCCTGTGTATTTCTTTTCCTGTAATTTATGGTTAAAATGAATGAGCATTCTCTGAGTGGCTGGAGAAGGGTGATCTCCAAGTTGGGCAGCAGGTGGAACACCTTGATGGGGTCAAAGCTTTGCTACATATAACTTATCCAGGCATTAATCAAAGTTAACTGGATGTGTCTAGGACTTTTCTTTTTTTAGTTAAAAAACCTTTGGATCCACTATTGTCTATCAACGTTTTTGGTGTGGATTTTCCATTTCCCGAACTTTACTAACCACCCAGGTGTCCTCTCTGACCTAGTGTACATTCTTGTCACCCAGTTTTATTACTACTAGCTGAAATTATGTTATTTAATAAAAAATTATTTTTTCTTAAACTGGAACATAAGCTGAGAGGTTCATGTGGTCCTTTGTTCTGTTCACTGCAGTATTTTCTGTGCCTAATATAGTATTTGGTACATAGTAGGTGCTCAATAAACACTTGCTGGATAAATTGTTACATTTCTATTTTTTAAAATATATTTTATTGATTATGCTATTACAGTTGTCCCATTTCTGCCCTTTATTTCCCTCTGCCCTGAACCACCTCACTCCCAACCACCTGCATTCCCTCCCTTAGTTCATGTCCAGGGATTGTACCTATAAGTTCTTTGGCTTCTCCATGGCCCATACTATTCTTAACCTCCCCTGTCTATTTTGTACCTACCATTTACGCTTCTTATTCCCTGTATCTTTCTACCCATTCTCCCTCAACCTCCTTCTTACTGATAGCCCTCCATGTAATCTCTATTTCTGTGAGTCTGTTCCTGTTCTAGTTGTTTGCTTAGTTTGTTTGTTTTTTTAGATGTAGTTGTTGATAGTTCTGAGTTTGTTGTCATTTTACTGTTTATATTTTTTATCTTCTTTTTTTTCTTAGATAAGTTCCATTAACATTTCATATAATAAGAGCTTGGTGATGATGAACTCCTTTAACTTCACCTTATCCGGGAAGCACTTTATCTGCCCTTCCATTCTAAATGAAAGCTTTGGTGGCTGGAGTAATCTTGAATGTGGGTCCTTGCCTTCATGACTTTGAATACGTCTTTCCAGCCCCCTCTTGCTTGCAAGGTTTCCTTTGAGAAATCAGCTGACAGTTTTATGGGAACTACTTTGGAGGTAACTGTCTCCTTTTCTCTTGCTGCTTTTAAGAATCTCTCCCTGTCTTTAATCTTGGGTAATGTAATTATGATATGCTTTGGTTGTGCTTCCTTGGGTTCAACTTTTTTGGACTCTTTGAGCTTCCTGAACTTCCTGAAGGTATATTTCCTTTGCCAAATTAGGGAAGTTTTCTTTCATTACTTGTTTAAATAAGTTTTCAAATTTTTGCTTTTCCTCTTCTCCTTCTGGCACCCCTATGATTCAGATGTTGGAACATTTAAAGTTGTCCCAGAGGTTCCTAAACCTCTCCTTATTCTTTGGAATTCTTGTTTCTTCATTCTTTTCTGGTTGAATGTTAATTTCTTCCTTCTGCTTCCAACCATTGATATGAGTGCTGGTTTCCTTCCCTTCACTGTTGGTTCCCTGTACATTTCTCTTTATTTCACTTTGCATAGACTTCACTTTTCCCTCTATTTCATGACCATGCTCCACCATTCCTGTGAGCACCCTGATTACCAGTGTTTCGAACATTGCATCTGATAGGTAAGCTATCTCTTCATCGCTTAGTTACATTTTTGAAGCTATAATCTCTTCTTTCATTTGGGCCTTTTTTTTTTTTTTCTCGGAGTGCCTGTTACATTGTAAGGGATGGAACCTTAGGTATTTTCCAGGGTGGGGCAACCCACAGCACTGCATTGTGGCCCTGTATATGGGGCAGGGGTCCAAGAGGGAAGAATGCCATTTACTAGGCTCTCAGACAGCTCCCAATCACCTCCCCTGCTACCACAAGGAAATTGGGCCCTTCTGGTGCTAATTCCCAGGTGGGTGGGTTTGTGTACATTCTAGGACCCTATGGGTCTCTCCAATGAACTCTCCTGTGAGACTGGGATTTTCTCCTTCTGATGCAACCCCCACAGGTTTATACCACCCGAGGTTTTGCGGCTTTATTTCCCTGTGCTGGA
>PVKM010015826.1:0-27437 GCA_004027735.1 Carollia perspicillata | reverse complement strand
CTTATAGGTGTCTATTTTTCTCAAGGGAAAGAAGAATCCAGAGGAGTCAGTTTGAGGGATAGTGCAGTGACTTTGCAGTTTCATTAATGTGCCAATCCCTTTCCTGTTTCAGTTTGGCAAAGCTTCTCTTTGGTCCCCATTGTTTCAAGATGGAGGCTCTTTTTAGGGAAAAAATTGTTGGAGTCAGGATGTTAGATCGAATAAACTGGGAAGGCTGCAGATAGCGATCAGGGTGGAAGACCTTTCTTCATGTGCAGTGCCCTCCCAGACTCCTCTAGAGACCACATATTGCCCTGTATTGGGGGGACAGGTGACATTTAGCCTGGGAACACTCTGCTCCTTTGGCTCCTGGGGACCAGAACTCTCCAACAAAGGCTGCTCTGCTGCTAATCGCCTGCTGTGGAACACACTTTCAACTTTCCTCCTAAATGAGTCCTAGGAGTGATCCCAAGCTGCTGCTTTATTACCTTCTTACCTCCTTCCCTCAGCTGCCTCGAAATATATCAAAATCTCTCAAAAGCCCTAAGTTAAAGAAATGTAATAAAATAAGAAACTCAGCCCTGGCTGGTGTAGCTCAGTGGATTGAGCACGGGCCTGTGAAGCCAAGGGTCGCTGGTTCGATTCCCAGTCAGGGCACATGCCTGGGTTGCAGGCCACGTCCCTAGTAGGGAACACGTGAGAGGCAACCACACATTGATGTTTCTCTCCCACGCTCTCCTTCCCACCCCCCTCTCTAAAAATAAATAAAATAAGAAACTCAAAGGTTGATTTTGTTGACTGTGCAAGAAACTATTCACTTCTTTGCTCACTGACATGGAGGCTCCCTTCCCAACTACCTAGATTGTCAGTTTCTGTGAGCAAAAATGTGAAGGATTAGGTGACAGCCTACACATGTGTCATTTACCTCATCAGAAGAAAGAAGGAGGTACATATATTTGCTAAGATCCATAGATCTACAACCAGCAGGAATTTGTCATGTGCAATGTGGTGGGCAATGCCAAGGAGTGCAATTCTCAAAGTTGGTGTAAGGCCCCAAACTGGCTAGTCTTTCCCGTTCTTCCTCCCTCTCCCTTTCCTGCTTTCCTTCCTTTCTTCTAATGTACAGAGAATTATTTACAGTAAACAGGCAGTCTGTGCACCTACGTGTGAACCTGTGTGCATGTGTGTGCACCTGTGTATGTGAAAAATGGAGGTAGTGCCTGATATTGAGAGAATACTAAAAAGCTATGGGGAGTGCTATGTAGATTACAGTTAATGTAAGGTGACTCACTGCATTGCAAGAAAGTAAAGTGACTTTAATGATAAGAGTAATATACTCGATTCAGAAATTGTGAAATCGTGCCCATCAGTGAGTAGAATGGCAGCTTCTCAATAATACAGCTGTGTAAACTTCAAGAGGCTGGAATCCAGATGGGAATAATCCTCACTTTTCCCTCAGCCCCTCAGAGTGTGTCTCTGACATTGTGGGTACTCAGAAAATATTTAATAACAGGATGACTAAGGGGTTCATGAAACTAATGCTGATAAAACCATTTACTAGTAGCGATGCCACTCACATCAGCTGATTAGAATGGTGACCCCAAACCTTTTAAGAGATGTTATGAAACTGAAGCTGACACCCAAGACTGAGGACACACATGTATGCAGTATATTCACAGGCCTTAGAATATTGCCAGTAGTGTACACTGTGGAAATATTAAATATTTAGTCATGAAAAAAGAGGAAGCATTTGGAGAACCAGACAAGCCTGTGCACCTTTGGGCGGCATTTTAAAGAACTAATGCAGACCAGGTGGACAATTTGAGAATAGCAGAAGGCATGCAGTGCAGGTCAGTAGGAAAAGTGTGGGAAAAGGAAGAAAATAACTTGGAACAGTCAGAAAGTAAATCTAAGGTAATGAATCCAAAGTAAGAGGAACGGATCCAACCACAACAGTGTGATTTAGGAAGAAATAACCCAGAGATGGAAGACTGGGGATTCCCCAGGCACTATCCTGCCTTATGGGCACCAGCCACTGTCTCTGGAGCATGTGAAAGGCGGTGTGTGCAAACCAAGATGTGCTGTAAATGTAGAATACACACCAACTCACAAACAAGAAAGAAGAATGTAAAATATTACATTAATATTTTATATGGAATACATATTAAAATGGTAATATGTGGATATATTCAGCTAAACAGGACAAGTAAAATTAATTTCACCTGTTCCTTTTTACTTTTTTAAACTAAAAAAAACTTTAGTGAATTGTGAATGTGTACTTCAACTTTCTGAACGCTGTGGTTCAAAGCAGCCTGGGCAAATGACAAGAGGAGTGGGAAGTTCAATGGAGACACCAAATGGAGGTAACCAAGGATTGCACGGAGACTGTGATGACAAAGCTGTATACTCAGTTTGAAGGGAGGTGGGGATTACAACTGAGACAGAGTTCTGAGAGTTAGCAGGCAGGACTGAGACGTGCCCTGCCCAGTTTGGCTGAAAGCTGCTCTCACAGACACTTGGATTAAGTAGATCACTTTGTTCCTATTAGGTAAAACTCTCTGATTTTCTAATTTTTGGAAATTTTGCAAAGCAAACTTTGAGTTGGCCACAGCCTCAAAACCTATAGCATTAGCACCCCCTAAAAATATTTTAGCATCCCCTAAAAAGAGAGTAAAACCTATGTTTATTGTTTAGCACAGAGAGTCACAAGGAGAAGCAGCAATGAACTTACTACTTATACATAACCTACCTGCTAAAGAAACACCAACTAACAGTGAATGTTCCATGATCCTGGCGAGACTCAGTGGCAATAAAAACAAATAGTTTGGAGATCCCTGGCCAAGGAACACTGATGGATGAGGAATTTTTATGCAGTTCCAATCTGTTGGGTTCATAGTTCAAGAACGGTCATACTTCTTTCCCATTAGTTAGTCTCAATGATGGGAAAGAAAAATAGATGCATGGCTACCTTAGAACAGCAGATTACCTAATTACTTCAGGCAGTATTCTAAAAACCACTGCATAGCTCTGGCTGGATGGCTCGGTTTATTGAGCATCATCCCATACACTAAAAAGTTGTGGGTTTCATCCCCGATCAGGGCACATACCTAGGTTGCAGGTCAGTCCCTAATCGGGGGACATACCAGAGGCAACTGATTGATGTCTCTCTCTCTCTCTCTCTCGCTCTCTCTCTCTCTCTCTCTCTCTCCAAAAATGATTAAACATATCCTTGGGTGAGGATTAAATAGAAAATAATAGTAATAAAACACTTATATAGAAAGATTTTATGAGACCTGCTCCTACTACAATGGCACTTGTGACTTGCTCTATCTTACTCCCACCCCACATCCAGTGTCTCTTCAATGGGTCTCAGTTTCTCATTTACAAAATGAAGATCATTAGTGCATGAAAGGACATCATCATGCCAGTGGAGTAAGTGCTAACAGCCACAAAGACACACTTTGGGCATCAAAAGTTGCCTGTTACTCATACTCTCCCTTCACTCTGTGCCTTAGGCATAAGGAAAATAAAAAAATAAAACTCCTTACTTACCAGCAAAGTGTTCTAGAGGGAAAATTGTTCATGGTGTTAATAACCACTTTGTCTGATTAAATTGTCCTCTCCCTCACCCCTATCATCCAAATTGGTAGAGAATTCCAAGTCAGCTTGGAATTCTCAATAATGAACATATTGCTTAACTTAACTCAATAATTTCACCATTGAGTTAAGCCACTTAATGAGTATGGGTTTTCTTCTGGCAAACCCTAAACTATTATGCTGCACTGAAAAAAAGGCATTGCTTTCAGCTGGAGTGTAAACTGTTGCTATAGTAGCCAGTCAGTGTGTTAAAAATAAGAAAAGACTGTTTCAAGGCTCAGCAGCTCAACTCAGAGGTAACTCACTTCAACAAGTTTGTAACACCTGGTTGGGACAGCTTTTCCCAAGAGATCAGGTTCAAGTAATTCTTCCTTGGGGTAACATTTTCTCTTCTAATGTATTTTCTCTCCTTTTCTGACCTCAAAATCAAAACTTGTAGGAAAGGAAGTCTAATTAGAAAACACCAGGCAACTGCTAGGTCCAAGGGTGGCTATCAGTGCTGATTATTTCCTACACTTCTCAAAGTCTAGTTAAAAAATAGTCTGTACTTTATTCCTGGTGCTCTAAGATGTAGGGCCTTCTCCACAGCCTGACTATCCATTGGGCCACTGCTACATGTTGCCAATGTGATGCCCAGGCCCACCAGGCTCGTCCAAAGCTCCAGCTCTTTGGGAGTCTGCAGAAAGTATGCTCTCCTATAGCACGACATTCTTCCACTTTGCTCTCAGAATCCCCAAGTGGACTTTCAAATTGTTATGTGAGCTCCTCTTTCCAGCTCTGGTGCTCTGAGCTGGGGAGCTCAGGATGGGGTTGAGACCCCACCCTCCTCAGAGGAAGCTTTGCAGCTGAGATAGCCCTCCAGAATCACCCCTGCCACCCATGGGAGCTGGGTCAGCCCTTTTGCATGTCCACCCTTCCTACCAGTCTTGATATGGCTTCTTCTGTAAATCCTTGATTATAAGACTTCTGGTCAGCCAGTCTTCAGTTGGTTCAGTTGGTTACTCAGGTTGATTGTTCTATATTTTAGTTGTAATTCCAATTTGGCCCTAGAAGGAGCTTCTACCTACTCTGCCACCATCTTAGATCACCAAACTTTCATTTTTCTTAAAGATAGGGTTCCTCTAAGAAAAAGACCTAAATTTAATGTTTCAAAGTTAAGTCTTATTGTTGCAAATTATTTTATTCTTAGCAATAATATCCCCCCTTTTGAGTGAAGTCATAAGCATAATAAATGTGTGTATGTATGTATGTATACATGTCTATATGTATGTACCTATGAATATATAACAGAAAAAATAGAGTTGTTTTGGTGAAGCATAACCTAAAATAGGGAATGGAGCTTCCCATGCTTACCATCCCCTCATTTCCAGGCCCTCAAAGAAACATCAGATTCTCTGGTTCACAATTTGAGAAATGTGGACCTGCTTCTTTTTTTTTCATCCTCACCTGAGGACATGTTTATTGATTTTAGAGAGAGGGGAAGGGAGGGGGAGAGAAAGAAATATTGATGTGAGAGAGAAACATTGATCAGTTGCCTCATACACACCCTGACCCAGGACCAAGCCCACAACCTGGGCATGTGCCTTGACCAGGAATCAAACCTGTAACCTTTTGGTTTACAGGATAACGCTCCAACCAATTGAACTACACCAGCCAGGGCAAGACCTGCTTACTTTTAATCATCTTTATTGAAGTATAATTTGCATATGCCAAATATCCATTTTAAATAACTTTATTTTGAAGTAGTTTTAGACTTTAACAGAAAAGATGCAAAAATAGTACTGAGAATTCCCATACACCCTTCACCTAGCTTCTTCTTACGTTAACATCTTACATAATCATAGTACAATAATCAGGACCAGGAACTTAACTCTGGTACAATACTATTAACTAAACTTGTTCAAATTTCATGTCTTCCCACTAGTCTTTTTTTCTAGTCCAACACAGGATTTCACATTGCATTTAGTTGTATGTCTCTTCAGTCGCTCCAGTCCACAACAGATGTTTAGTCTTTGTTTTCCTGACCTTCACCATTTTGAAGAGTCCAGACCAGTGTGGGTTTGTGTTCTGTTTTCTCATTTGATTGAGATTACACAGGCTCAGCAGTAATACCACAGTGACAGTGTTCACTTTTCAGCAAGTCATATCAGGAGGGTGCAGTGTTGATATGTCTTATTACTGCTGATATTAACCTCATCACATAACATAATGCTTTTTGAGATCCTTCCATGTAGTTTGTATATGTTGTGTACACGGGGAGTTTATTCCTTTTTATTGCATGGTAGAATTCCATTGTACAAGTGTATCACTTCTTGCTTACTTATTCACCAATTAGTAGATGTCTGGGTTATTTCCAGTTTGGCTTTATTATGAATAAAGCTTCTATGAAGGTTCATGTGTAGGCATTAGTGTCTACATGTGTTTTCATTTCTCTTGAGTAAATATCTGGGAGTGGCACATAAGTATACGTTGAATTATATGAGAAACTGCCCCACTTTCTTTCAGTATGACTGTACCTTTTTACATTCCCACTAGCATTGGTTAGAGTTCCCATTGCTCCATGTTCTCACTAAAACTGGGTATCATCAGTCTTTTTAATTTCAATCATTATACTAAGTGTATAGACTATAGAGTTATCTCATTGTGGTTTTTATTTGCATTTCTCTAATGACTAATAATGTTGAATATCTTTTTGTGAGCTTCTTTCTCATTCCTTTATATTTTATAAAGTGTCTTCTAAAATAGTTTGCCCATTTTTAATCATTCTGTTTAATCTTCTTTTGAGTTGTAAGTGTTCTTATATACATTGATTATAAGCACTTTATAAGATATATATTTCACAGCTCCTTTCTTCCAGTCTATGGCCTGACTTTTCATTTCCTTAATAGTGTCTTTTGAATAGTCAAGTGTTGTTTTTGATGTGGTCCATTTTATCAATATTTTTTATTTCCTGCTTTTCCTTTCCTGTATTTTATCAAATCAATCTTTGTGTAGCCCAAGCTCACAAAGATTTTCTACTGAAATGAATTTCAAATGACAGTGGCATCTAGCAGTTTTTTCTTTCAGTTTCTCTACTTAACCCCTTAAAAGTAAATTTAGAAACAAATTCTCCTCCACGAGTAAGGTGTACTAATCCTTTGGCGAGTGAAGAAATACTTGTAATAGTGATGGCAACTTGATTCTTTTTTGTATTATCACCTGTGAACATGCTTATTGATTATAGAGAAAGGGGAAGGGAGGGACAGAAACATCAACAAAAGAGAGAAACATCAATCGGTTGCTCTTGTACACGCCCTAACTAGGGACTGAACCCACAACCTAGGCATGTGCCCTGACAGAGAATCAAACCCGTGACCTTTCAGTTCATGGAACCAAGCCACACTGGACAACGCAAAATGATTCTTTAGTTACTGTAAATTCTCATGTGTTGGCTTCAGCAAACTACTTGCTATTCACACTCCTAGTTTGGGTGCTCCCCCAAACAAACCCTGAAATAAAGACTAGAGTGAAGGCAGTGGTGTGCTGGTAAATATGTAACAACTGGTTCTCCTAAGGGGAGTCCTATTTTGAAGCATTTGCGGATTTCCGTGGTGCAGAAATCTATGTCATGACCAATCTTAAGTTACCAGTACATCAGTGAACGTGCACATTTCTTGAAAATTTAATAAGTGGCCCTTGTGAGTCTATATGAGCTGCATCAGCACACCACCAGGTGCAGGAAGTTTGTTTGAGGTCATGCCCAGGAAGCAGACTTGAGTGGGGCAAACAAGATAGGTAGAGGAGAGGAGCCAGCAAAGGGGCCATTAAAGAGCCTGTTAACATTGTGAACAACTGGGACTCAACCCATTGATTATAGTGTAGACCCCAACTCACAATTGCCCCTGTGAGGGCTGAGCAGGCTGGTTATTGATTCACTGACACCTACTCTTTCTTTGGTTGGTGATTGTTTCTGGGTTGTTGAAACCTAGACACTTTCAGGCTACTCTGCACATGGGCTGAAGAAAGTGCTCTAGCATTGGAGGCTTCCTTAGGCAGAAAGGCAGAGCCACAGGTGAGCTGGGAAACTGTCCTGAGAAGGAAGCTACCAGTGTATCTTAAGTTGTCCATTGCTAGAAGGGAGCCAAGGGGCATCCATAGCTTGTGCTCCACGTATCACATACTTTTGCTAAACACCGGCTTCACAGTAGTCACCAACACTTCCCATTAGGTCCACAATCAAAGGCACAATTCCCTGTGTGGTATAAACTTGATAATAAAATGTAACTGAAAAGAAGTACCTTCAGTGTCTATTTGGTCATTCTTTCTTTATTGGCTTTTATCAGTGGACTTGAACTCCCTACCATAGGAGCTCCAGTGGCGCAATCAGTTAGCACGTGGTGCTTATAAAGTCCCTACCATACCAGATGCAGTGACATCGGCATTCCAATAGGAGCCGCAACATTTATTCTTCTGTTAATTAGTATGTTTTGTTTAGAAAGTGAAAAGGGAAGTTACTTCCTTGTCAGTTCTTAAAAAGACAGGTAATATGAGTATCAGTAATAGAATTCAATCAAATATTTCCTCATCAGATCATTTAATTGGATATATATATATCCTATATATATTGATTTGTCTTACAAATCAATAGACAAGTTGTATTCAAATATTTTATCTTCAGACTGTCTCTCTTGTGGTAGCATTTTGAGCTTGAAAAGCTGTCTGCATTCCTGAGGTCAGCCCACTGATCTTCCCTTGTTGAATGTCTGACCTAATGTTTCTGTGGTAGCCTAGATCAAAGAAAATCTTATCATGACAAATAATGGGATGTTTCTTACATGCAAAAGTCCAGTCTTTCCTGGGGCAAAAAGCAATTGGCCATGGCTCTGTCTTCTCCACGGGGGAATCTTCCCACAGACAGGGAACAGATGTTTCTACATTTAGACACCATCTGCTTTTCAGTTGTAATTAACATTGGATCTAGGGATGGGTTGGATTTTTATCATCGCATTGGCCATCCCTGTTGACTTCTGGGGAATTCTAATCTCATGTGTTTGTTGGAATGTGAAACTTGGGTTGGGTTTCTTTGGATGGGCAACAGCTCTCATGAGACAAGGGAAGAAAAGGAAACCAGGTTCATCAGCAAACCATTACTGTGTGACTGTTTCCATACAGTGTGGCCCCCACAGACACAGTCAAAGAGAGGAATAAGCCTGTTAATCTTTTCTTCTGTTTTTGTAAAGACAAAATATGAATGATTCTCTAAGTCTATTTCAATTCAATTGGTTCCACCTTTCTAACAAGTTCATTAAAATAATATTGACCTTAGCAACAATATTATTCAGCATTTATTGAATGTTTGCAACAGTCCAGCTATTATGCTAAAATTTTTGCATGTATTATCTAGTTTTGAAACAACCATGTCTGGTAAGAACTATTATTTTTCCCATTTTACAGACAAGGAAAACTGAAGGTTTAGTGAGCTTAAATATTCACCTCTGGTCACACTGCTCAGATAAGGACCCAGGCAATACAATTTCTGCTTTGTAACCACAGTTCATCTCTGCTTCCACTAACTTATTTACACTGGGGGAGAGCAAGAGTAATCAGTTGGCAAATTGCTTTTTCTCCTTAATCCTCATCCAAGGATATGTTTTTATTGATTTTAAAGAAAGGGAAGTGGAGGGAGGAGGGAAAGGAGGGAGGGAGAAATAGAGAGAGAAAGAGAAACATCAGTGTGAGAGAGAAACACCGATTGGTTGCCTCCCATACACATCCCAACTGGGAACCAAACCCTCTATCTTTTGGTGTATGGGATGATGTTCCAGTCAACTGAGCCATCCAACCAGGGCTCGGCTGGCAAATTTCTCCCATTCCTGTGTTTTCAGTTGCAGAAGAAAACTGGAGAAACTCAAAGATATCACTGTTCTCTAGTCCCTTTATAACCTCAAGGGAATTTATTTCCCTTTTGTTTCAGTGTGCTTTACCCCATGCTTTTGGATCATGTTCCATGTTCTTATTTGCAACTCCGCTCCTTCTTTTTCTGAGCCTTGGGGGTAGGTGAAAAGCATGATTAAATTTTAGCTCTCTGCCTTAGAGCCACAGTTCCTAACACTGGTGTCAGCATCTGCAAAGTACAGCAAAACAGCAGGCCTCCTTATTTTCAGTGACACTGTTGCTCCAAAAACAGAGAGGATTTTTGTAGATGGTCCGAGAGAATCTCTGTCTTGAGCCCTGATTGCCTTCTAAGAGGAGAGCATACCAGGTGAACAGAACTCAAGAACATCCCAAGACCAGTAGTCATTTGTACTGTTGTCCAGGTACAAAGGATTCCTGAGAATATCCCTAAACATCAAGCCAGCCTACATCAGCCAGAGGGAGAGGAACCCATGGGCCCAGCTAAGCTGATTGTCTGACAAGAGAGGTTTTGAACCTCCTAGTTAAAAAGTCCATAGTAATCATCTGGTAATTATTTAAATGGATTGCCATTGACATGTGAAGTCGTGAGTACTGTAATGTGAAGCTTTTGTCTGGCTTTGTTAGCTACACTAGATCTGAAGCAATAAAATGAAGGTCAGAGCTTAAGGCCCACACAAGCCCATTGGCTTTGTTCATTTGTATACATATCCCCAGACTGGATCCCTACCCACAGCCATCCAGCCTTTAGCCCTTTTCACCAGTGACAATCAGAATCCTGAGCTGGGGACCCAGGATGACCCAGTGTAGCCCTTCATCACTGATGGGAATTACCTTCCACTCCAAGAGCACACCCTATGATACTGGGTTGGATCTGGTAATAGGACATAGCAATAACATGTAGTTAAGGAAGTGGTCCCCACCTGGGCACATTGACAAGGCTTTCGACCATGTACCTAATGCTAGATTGAGGGACTGCCATTTGACCTCAGCAGACCTGCCTACCAGGAGCCCTAAAAACACCAGTATAATAAATGGGAAAGATGATGTCACTTAACTTGGATTTCCACACAACACAACTGAAGACACATAAATTGATCTCCTCCACCTGACACAAATAGCCACTTAGGGTAGAAATAAAGAGGCTCTTCTTTGCTACTACCAGCCTGTTTGTATGCATGTACTTTGTGAGTGCTCACATCATCCTGCCAGCTGAGATTTTTAAAGTGAACAGTGCTTAGTGTTTATCAACTTTGGATAAAATGTTTCACTATCTAAATATTAAATAGGAAGACTCTGAACTCACCAGCAAGAAGTTGCCTACTTTAGAGTAGGTTTTTTTTATAAGAGAAACTCAAAAAGAATAACAATTATAGAAAAATGGGGGGAGATGTTGCAGAATATTGACTATGCTTGTATGGTGGAAACGAATTAGTATTACACCAGTGGAAATGAATTAGTAAGAAGCTTAATTTCTACATACATTTTTATTAATAGAAGATTAGTTTTCTCCTCTACCATCCACTAAATAAATGTTGGATAAATATTTAAAGAACATGGATGTGAAGAGGCACCAGATTACAAGCCTGCCTGGAGAGCCCTTGTGTCAGGGGGATTCTGTTTTTGGAAGTCCTAGTGGCTCACTCATGATTGGCTTGCAGTTCTACTGTCCAGTGTTAATCTGGAAGCTGTGGTGTCCGCCAGCTCCCAAGACTGTGTTTGGAGAGAGAATAACAATAAAATGACAAAGACAAGAAGCAAGTATCTTGATAACTACAACTAGCCTGGTGTCTTTCAAAGACAATATTATGCAATGAGCTTAACTCTAAGTCTGGCATGACAATTCCTACCTAATTGCAGTTTTGCTCAGAAAGGCTCAGCTCAGGTTACCAATAAAAACGTTGAAGCAAAAAGCAGTTTTCTCACCAACCATGAAGTAAAGAATTCCACTACCTTGCAGATAATTGAGTAAATTTCCAAATTTCAAAGTCCTCCAGAGAAGTTAAATCCTGTAATATTTACAGGACATCCCTAGGGTAGAAGTCACTGTCCTCATCTTCTCAAACAATGCTGAAAAGGAAAGGGCAGCACAGGCAACCAAGCCTGTTGTCAGAGCAGTCTTTACATGAGATTTTGAGAACCCCCACAGAATATGCCACTAGGGTTTAATGGGGGGTTGGGTGGGGTATCATTGAGAAGTGGTACAGGAAGAAAGGGAAGAATAACTTAAGAACTAGAGGTCATAGTATATCTTCAAGCCAGTGGGCATTCTGAGCCTTCAGGCCACTCCTCCTCACTTGCTGCTGGAAGTAGTTAACAGATTAAAGCTATAAACTCTGGCTTCGATTGGATATGCAAATGGGTTGAAGTCCAGTTTCAGTCATGTACTAACTCTGTGACCTTGGGCTTATATTCTCTTTGCCTCAGTTTTTTGACTGAAATGTGGGGATAACAATAGTATTTACCTCAGGGTATAGTTGAGAGTAAAGCTTTAAGGCAGTTCTAGGCCCATGGTCATATTCAATAAATGCCAATGGTCATAATCATCACCATTATCATCATTATTGTCTCTACAATATCATATCACAATCACTATCACCACCACCACCATCATCATCATCACATTATCAAATTATTATCCCCATCACTATCACCCCCATCATCATCACTATCATCATCATCATCCTCCTCTTCATCATTGTCTCAAGCATCCATCACACCACAGTCACTGTCATCACTACCATCACTATCATTATCCTCATTTTCCCATCATCACATCACAAACACTATCATCACCATCATCAAAGTCATTTTTATCATCGCCATTATAAGTTTCATCTAGTGGAATCAACAGTGATTTCTATTCAGAACAGACAGTTTGCATTTAT
This sequence comes from Carollia perspicillata, assembly GCA_004027735.1. Taxonomy (NCBI): domain Eukaryota; kingdom Metazoa; phylum Chordata; class Mammalia; order Chiroptera; family Phyllostomidae; genus Carollia; species Carollia perspicillata. Next base: position 15,081 of record PVKM010015826.1, on the reverse strand, counting down.
GATGCGAAGTATCTCAGCCTGTAATACTAGAGATTCCCCAAACTGGTCTTTGCATATTGCTGCAGCCTCATCTGTCTCTGCTTTCTTGCTGAGTCTACAGTCAAGCAATAGTGAATAATCTGTAGTCTTCTGCACAAACCATGTTAATTTATGACACCATGCTTTTAATAATGCTGTTTCCTTGTCTAGCCAATTCTTTCCTGACTTTTTTGCTTGGTTAATGCCTGTTTATCTTCTTGGATGTGGTATAAGCATCAACTCTTCCAGAACATACCCTCCCCTCATTCTCTAAAACCTAGGTTAAGTGTCCTTCCTCTAAGCTCACTTAGAATCCAGGGAATAGCTCTATGTTTAGTTTTAATACCAAAGGCTCTGCTTATATACTTAGCAGACATGCCAGTGCTCCATCAGATCAACCTGAATCCCTCTTACTAGTTTGTGTGCCTGTTCTACAGTTTTGTGTGCTTTGCTTCTCGTGGATCGCCCCTGTGACTTTCAAAGAACTATATTGGGCTGCTGGCGCCACTTCACCAGGATACACTAGGATATACTGAGTGTGGAAGGTGCCTGGGAATTTGTGTTCATATACATTAAATACAAGATCTGGTGCCAGGTCTCATAACTACTATTTTTGAAGTAGTAATGAGCATTATTGAGGTCTCTGCAACACCAATAATCTTAGGTAAAATGTCTACAATTTTTATTGGTGACAGATTCTCAGGTCTTGCTGATACTCCTATGGTTTATTCACAGTGAAAGGAAATACTGAATTCTGCTTAGTGTTTAGTGAAAACAAATATGCATTGTTCCCATGGGTTTGGGTTTGGGGGTTCAGGGACCTCATGTCAAGAGCCCCCATCTCATTGGAGGGCTCTGTAGAGGGAGACACGGGGCCTGAAAGAGATTAGAGAAGCAGAGATGCTCATCAAATAGAGCACAGACAGTCCTCTTCCTGAGATGGTGTGTGGTATGATGGTTAGGAGCACAGATTTGACAGGCAGATCACCTGGGTTCAAATCCTGCCTGCTCCATTTACTAGCTGTGCAATCTGACCAGGTTACTGAATTTTGTTCCCACCTGTAAGGCTAGATTCAGCCAAGTGCCCCGTCCTGCAGCTGTTGAGTGGGCCAATGGGGAATGCATACCTCTGGCACCCAGTGAGGCCCACATTGGGATCAGCCCAGCTGTATAAACCTGTCTCCCAACCTTCTTTTAGTGGATATTGAGGGGTAAGTGGCAGTTATCACCACATTTTCTTGAGGAAACAGATAACTAATAAAGCATTCTTTCCCCGCTGAAGCATTTCTCCACTGATGGTAAATCTCTCATTCACAAGGCTCCAAAACAATGACCCCAACGAATATGGTGACATCCAGGAACAGTAATCAGATGTAAGCCTCATTTGAGCATCCTGAAGACTCCTTTCAAGTGACATAATTATAGGGTTTATGCTAATGGAGCAGATACATTAACATGTACTCATTTCCTTTAGTGTTTGAGTTCCTGCAAAGTAAACCTTTTCAGTTGGCAATAGTTTTCAAAGACCTGCACAATGCCAACTAACAACATGACCATGTGGAGGGCACTGCATTCCTTCAACAGTCTTCCTTAACTGACTTCCCTTTTGTTTTAATCTCGGCTTTCCCAAAAAGAGACCCTGAGATAAGCCATGTAAATGATCATTTGGGGGTGGAGGGAAACATCAGAGGAGGAAGATGTGAGACAGAGAAGGAAAATTGCTAATAAAAGGTTTTAGTACTGTGGGCACCTGAAGGTTAATTCAGTGGGGGGCCTGGGGAGACAGTATAGAGTTAACCCTCCAGGGAGAAAGGGAGCTGAGTACTTACTTATGCACCAACTCTCATCAGCCATTGTTTGAGGGATTGCAGGAAGAGCAATGCTCCTGCACTTCTTCACTGCTTTGTGAAAGGTCAAATCAAAAGTCTTCATACAAACGAAGGCAGATTCTGATATTTGAAGGCAATGGAATGCTTTAAATTATTAAGGCCTAAAGAATATGATAGAACCTGGGGCACCCCTAGCCCCGTGCTACATTCCTCTTCCCTGCAACTACCTCTTACCAGATCCTCTTGTTCAGAACCCTAGTCTGACTGCAAGGCTCAGTGTTTGTCTCTTTAGTCGCTAGATGTGGTGAGTATTTACAGTCGAATGATGTCTGAAATGACAGCAGAACTGGAGAGTGGGTGCATCAGTCAGTCCCAGGGTGGCACCATGGAACCATTAGATACAGAGCCCATAACACAGGGAAATGATTTAAAACAATAATATTTTTTAAATTATATATAATCACTTGAAAATATGAAAAGAAAAAGAAAGGAAAAGAGGATTTTTTTTGTTATTATCCAAGCCACAATCCCTGGGAGATTTAGAAGAATCTCCACCAAGACCAGAGTTCTATAAATCTTTCCTAGGAATTGCCTCTCCAGGGCCACCTTCATTGAAATTAAAGACAGAGCAACATGAGTGCACATGATGTAGTGAAAGGAAATTGTCTATGAAAACCACTGACTGGAGATGCCACATAAAACGACAGGGTTAATGTCATGCTGTTCAGGTACATTTGTCCTCACCATTCAGAAGCCCTTCTGTGTATCAACATTACAGATAGAGCCTATTCACCTCCATTAAGCCACATGCCACAATAATTTCCTGTTATCTTAGGTATTTTTCAATTTAACCACTATCACCAAAGTTCTCTAGTTTTATTAGTCTCCATCAACCTCTGAAATTTCCTGATGGGATAGTATTTATCTTTCAGAATCCAGCTTAATAGCCACTTTCTCTGTGAAGCCTTCTCTAATCTCCTTCATTTCCTTTGCCTGTTAGAATCAATCTTCTGTGCCCTTTATCAGTTAGGGAGAAACACAGCTGCAAGTGCAAAAACCCCAACTAATGGCAACAGAGGCAAAGAGGGGGTACATTTCCTCACATAGTAAGAAGTACAGAGAGAGAAATGGTTTCTAGCATTAGATCAGCTGGTGAATGCCATCCTCAGGGATCTGCCCCCCTTAGCATATTGGTGTGTGTGTATATTCATGCCGATTGTCTCATGATCATACAATGGTTGCTGCCATTCCAGACATTACATCTAAGTTCAAAGTGGAAAGGAAGGGTGACTTTAGTTGGATGTATCCCTTATTATCACTGGCCAAAACTGTGTCACATGCCATGGCTAGTGTCAGGGATACTAGAAAAACTGAGTATATTGTCACCCCCCAAAAAAAATCCCAGAAAGTCTGTTTTCTTAGAAATTACTTCTCATTGTTGTTTTCACTGTGGCTCTTTCTATCACCTTGGCTATATCTATTACCTATTGCCAAAATAATGCTGTGTAACAAATGGCCTCAAAACCCAGGTGACATACAACAATAAATATTTATTAAGCTCCTAGGTCTTTGGGAATTAACTGAACCAGTCTTAGATGGGCTTGCCTCTGTCTAAGTGTTAGCTGCTTGTCAACTAATTCCTGATAACCTCAGTTAGGACACTAGAAGTGATTGGGCTCTGCTCTATTTTCTCCAGCAAACTAGCTGGAGCATATCCTCATGGCATTATCCTTGTTGCATGAGGTGCTTTGCTGTGGTCAAACCCCCTTGTTCATTCATTTCCATATATTCCCCACAACAGCCTCATAACCTAATTAGAGAGCATGGTGTGATTGGTCTTGTGTTGAAGGCTCTGCAAAGTAAGAAGAGTTGCTCATGATCGGACAGCTTGGAAGTATCGAGTCCAGGACTGGATGCAAGATCCTGTACTCAACATGGGATTCTCCCAAGGCTCCAGGCTGCCTCTCTTTCAGAAGCTGCTGTGCCAGGCAGTGCTACTCAGGCATTGCCCTGATGGCTTGTGAAGGTCACAGCAGCTACTCTGTGAGCAGCACTCTCTTTGGAATCCATTCACCTTGTATAAAGGAGGTCCTTTTTCTGCACAAGCCTTTCCCCTCCCCGAGATGGTGTGTGGGTGTGAATGTATGAAGACCCAGTTGCTGCCCTTCTGGAGAATGAAGGGCAGATACATGGACATAAAACATGGCTCACGGGCCAGGAAGCACATGATCAATGCCAAAGTACAGATTCCCACACTGAGGGCCCAGATAAGTACCTAGGGAAGAGGAGCCCCTGTGGTCATGAGGCGTGAGTTGTTGCTCACATAGACCCCCACCCTCTTCTTCAACACCCCTTACTCATCATGTCTATAACGTGTCCCACATTTGCTTCTTCCATTTGCTATAGCTCAGCCACTGGCTTGGATTTCAGGGCGTGTTGCAGCACATTTGGATTGTCCCAGGGTATTGGGCCAGCTTGAGCATTTTTGAGATTCATATCTATCTTGCATTTTTATAGTGTACCTTGTAAAAATAATGAGATTTAAAGAGAATGTCACCCAACAACTCCACATCTGTAAATGTATTCTAGAAATGAAAAAGGACATATGTTTAAAGATTTTCATTGCAGCAATGTTCATGGTCTATTCATTTATAGAGGAAAATAGGGAGCCACTAAAAATAAACAGGTAGCTGAGCACATTCATACATTTATGTATATGGCATATTTATATGTGAGCATGCAATCAAAATAAAACTTTTAATAATAAAAATAATAAAGAACATTAGTGGTTCTTACTGGCAGCCACTAAAAGTGGATGGCTAGGATTCAAAATTACCCCTCCCTCAGTGTGGTTGGGGAAGACAGCTTATAAGTAGGCAATCTGAAACTAGAAAATGGCAATTGGATGGTGAATGGGAAATGACCTCTGTATGGGGGAGCAGTTGGAATCCTTGGGAAGAGAGAATCCTAGGAGAGAGAATCCTGGGTTCAAATACAAGCCCCGACCCTTGATAGCCATATGTCCTTGGACAATATACTACACTCTCTGACTTGTTTGGAAAATGGAACCAGTAACTCTCTGCCTTCCAAGAAATTGAAAGAATTAACTTTCAGCCAAGGTGGAGGTATAGATAGATACACTGTGCCTCCTCGCACAAACAAAAGAAGAACAACAACAAATTTAAAAACAAAACAACCAGAACTGACAGAAAATCAAACTGTATGGAAGTCTGACAACCAAGACATTAAAGAAGAAATATTCATCCATACTGGTAGGAGGGTCAGAGACAGCCAGCCAGGATGGAAAGGACTTGTGGCATGGTGGTGGCCAGAGGACCAGGGTGGGCATGGTGGCAGCTGGCAGAGTAGGCAGCCCCACATCTGTGAGCAGATAAACTAGGAGGAACAACTGGGGAGCAACACAGACTGTGCAACCCAGGGTTCTAGCACAGGGAAATAGAGCCTCAAAACCTCTGACTGAAAAAAACCCATGGGGATTAAGGCAGCAGAAGAAACTCCCAGCCTCACAAGAGAGTTCATTTGAGAGACCCACAGGGTCTTAGAACATACACGAGACCACCCACATGGGAATCAGCACCAGAAGGGCCCAGTTTGCTTATAATGGAAGAAGTGACTGAAAACCAGACAGAGCCCAGCAAGTGACATTGTTCCCTCTCAGACCCCTCCCTCACATACAGCACCACAACGCAGTGATGTGGATTGCCCCACCCTGGCAAATACCTAAGGCTCCACCCCTTACTACATAACAGGTGCCCAGAGACAAAAAAAAAAAAATGGCCCATATGAAAGAACTGATCAAAACTCCCCCCATCCAGCAAAAAAAAATAATAAACTAAGTGACGATGAGATAGCCAGCCTATCAGATGCAAAGTTCAAAATACTGGTAATCAGGATGCTGACAGAATTGGTTGAGTATGGTCACAAAATAGAGGAAGAAATGAAGGCTATGAGAAGTGAAATAAAGGAAAATATACAGGGAACCAACAATGAAGGGAAGGAAACTGGGACCCAAATCAACGGTTTGGACCAGAAAGAAGAAATAAACATCCAACCAAAACGGAATGAAGAAACAGAATTCAAAAAATGAATATCCAGGAACATCCAGGACAACTTTAAATGTTCCAACATCTGAATCATAGTAGTGCCAGAAGGAGATGAGGAAGAACAAAAAAACTGAAAACTTATTTGAAAAAATAATGGAGAACTCCCCAATGTGTTGAAGGAAATAGACTTCCAGGAAGTCCAGGAAGCTCAGGGTCCCACAAAAGTTGGACCCAAAGAAGCACACACCAAGGCACATCACAATTCCATTATCCAAGATTAAAGATAAGGAAAGAATCTTAAAAGCAGCAAGAGAAAAGGAAACACTTACCTAAAAAGCAGTGCCCATAAGACTATCAGCTGATTTATCAAAAGAAACCTTACAGGCAAGAAGGGGCTGGAAAGAAGTATTCCAAGTCATGAAAGGCAAGGACCTACATCCAAGATTGCTCTATCCAGCAAAGCTTTCATTTAGAAGGGCAGATAAAGTGCTTCCCAGATAAGGTCAAGTTAAAGTAGTTCATCATCACCAAGCCCTTATTACATGAAATGTTAAAGAGACTTATCTAATAAAAGGAAAATCAAAAGTATAAACAGTAAAATGACAACAGACTCACAACTATCAACAGCTGAACCTTAAAACAAAAACAAACTAAGCAAACAGCTAGAACAGGAGCAGAATCACAGAAATGGAGATCACATGGAGGGTTATCAGTGGGAGGGGGACAGGGGAATGGGGGTAAAGGTACAGGGATAAGAAGCATAAATGGTAGCTACAAAATAGATGGGGGGAGGTGAAGAATAGTATAAGAAATGTAGAAGTCAAAGAACTTATGTGTATGACCAATGGATATGAACTAAAGGGGGAGGGATATGGGAGGTGCAGGGCAGAGGGGACTAAAGTGGGGAAATGGGACAACTGTAATAGCATAATCAATAAATTATATTTAAGAAAAGAAATTGAGAGAATTAAACAAGATTATTTCTATAAGCATGCCTGAATTCCTAGCCCAAGAATTAGTGGCACATATCATCATCATCATCGTCATCATCACCACCACCACCACCACCAATGTCAATGATAATATATCTTTGGAAATATAGGAATGATCAAATTAATACAAAAATGCTTCACTCTCTAAAACATTTGGGTCAGCTGTAATTACAGTATCATAAATACCAGTAAGTTCTCTGCATTTTTTTCCCTCTGCATCTTAAAGTTTGACTTTGTAATTTGTTTGTATGTTTGTTTGTTTTATTGGTAGTAGTAGACTTTAGAGCAGTTTTAGGCTCACAGGAAAATTGAGCAGAAAATACAGTTTCCTTATTTCTCCTGTTCCCCTTCCACATGCACAGTCTCCATCCATGATAAACATCTTCTTCAGTTTTGTTTGTTTTTCCAGTAGGAATCTGATTTCCTGAGGTTAATATGGCAGAGAGTTAAAGCTTAATGTCTTGTAAGTAAAGTGGCAGACCTGTCCTCAGATAATGAGAGGTGGAAAGGAGCCCCGTCGCCTGGTGGGCCGCTCCAGGTGTCCAGAGGTAGTTGCCACAAGGTGTTTGATTGACAGTGGGAGTCTCCACCTTATACTGCCATGTACACAAGAACTGATTTGGCTTTCTTCTTTTTTTAATTTTATTTTTCAATTACAGTTGACATTCAAAACTATTTTACATTAGTTTCAGGTGTATAACATAGTGGTTAGAAAATCATATTCTTTACAAAGTGATTTCCCTGGTATTTCAAGTACTGACCTGGCACCATGCATAGTTACTATAAGTGGAGAAAATGTGATGGTACACATATACAATGAACTACTACTCGGCCATAAAAAAGAATGAACACTTACCATTAGCAACACCGTAGATGGACCTAGAGGGTAGATGCTATGTGAAATAAGTGAGGCAGAAAAAAAAAAACATAATTTCACTTGTATGCAGAATCTAAATAACAAAATAAATGAACAGACATAAGTCACAAACAGACTTATAGATAACAGAGATCAAAATGATGGTTGCCAGAAGGGAAGGGAGTCGAGAGCTGAGTGAAAAAAGCAAAAGGATTAAAAAGTACGAATTGGTAGTTACAAAATAGTCGAAAGGATGTAAAGTACAGCATAGGAAATATAGTCAACTCATGCAACTTAACGCCAAAAAACCAAAAAGCCAATTTAAAAATAGGAAGAAAACCTGACTGGACACTTCTCCAAAGACATAATACAGATAGCCAGTAGACATATGAAAATATTCCCACCATCACTAATTTTCAGAGAAGTACACATTTAAACTACAATGAGATATCACCTCACATTTGTCAGAATGGCTATCATCAATAAATCAACAATAAATAAATCTCCACATCCTGGTGGGGATGTGGAGATGAGGGAACCTCTGTGCACTGCTGCTGACATTGCAAGTGGTGCACCCACTATGAAAACAATATGGAATTTCCTCAAAAAATTAAAAATAAAACTGGCTTATGACCCAGAAATTCCATGTCTGGATATATGTTCAAAGAAACTCAAAACACTAATTTGAAAAGATATATGCACCCCTATGGTCACTGCAGCATTATTTACAATAGCCAAAATACGGAAGCAACCCAAATGCCCATCAATACACGAGTGGATAATGTGACCTGCAATAGCCAACAGCCTTGGCAGCATAGAGAGTCTGGCAAATCTATTCATTTCTCAGCCCAGTCCAAGTGTTGAGACTGCAATGTGTTAGATGGAGCTTCTTGCCTTGAAACTGGATCAATATGTAATATTGGAATTTAGTCTTGGAGAGATGGCTTATGGACTTCCAAGTGGTGTTGGCTGTTTCAGTGAATTGAGTATGTCAGCTATGGGCAGCTTATTTAGTCTGGGTTAATCCAAAAGTGTGCAGTTCTGTATTCCAATTACTTCATTTGGCTGTCCTTTCAAAGATCATAATAAAGTCTGCTTATCATTGGATCAAGTCATTATGCGAAAGAGGGTCTGAGTCTTTGCAATTTGGGAATGTGTATTCTGACTCATCCTCAAGGCTATAAAATATAGCATTAATTTTTTAATAGATATTTTTTAAAAAATACCCCATAGGCAAGTAATTTTTTACAGATTATGAGCAAACCAATAAATAGAAAGCTATTTTTAAGGCTTCTCTGCAAGCTAGGCTTCCTAAGCTCCTCAGAGAGTAGTAAAGTATAAGACAGAGTTGCTACCTCTCCTCTCTCCCACCACCTACAAAAATCACACAAGAAATCCAAATTCAAAGTAGACAAATGAGAAAATATGGATAAAATACAGGTGAAGTCACACTAACCAAGGGAGAAACTATTTTGATTTATGGCCTTGCAAACCCTTATATGTAAATACACTTGTATAAATGTGTATTTATACACACATATATATGCATTCTTATACACATATATATATGCATTCTTATATATAATCTAACACATATATATATGCATTCTTATATATAATCTAACAAAAAAGATTGTACACACTATTTTATAACACCTTTCATTTACCAATGTAGTGTAAATTCCTTTCCTTGTCACCAAATACATATTTACATAATCTCTTTCAACAGTATTTCATTGAATGAGAATTATAGTTTATATAACCCTTCCTCTGTTGTATATTTTGTTAGGTTTTGGTAATTTATGATAGTGAGAATTTTGAAAAGAATATCCCTGGTGCATGTGTTTTTATGTACTTGTCTGATATTTCCACAGAATTGGGTGTTAAGATGTACTTTGGAACCTTACAATTTGGTTGATGAGACAAAACACACATGTACCAAGGAAAACAAGCACATAAAGAAAGGAAGGGTGTCTAAATTAGTTCGACACCCAAGAGTCGAAGGCCAGAGAGGCAATGCTATGCTTGGGTTGCTACGTGAGGTTTCCTGAAGGAGAATTGTAAGTGATAGAAGTTTAACTCAAATCAGCTTAAGTATAAAAGGTGTATTATCAGCTCCTGAAATTGAAAGTCCACTTTGGTTTCAGACTGAGCTGGGTCCAGAGTTCACAAGGTGTCATTGGGCACCCGTGTGTGTGTTTATGCCATCTCTTGGTGAACCACATTTTCAGGCAAGCTCTTTCTATATGGCAGCTGCCTCCAGCAGCTCCAGACTCAGGTGGTATTTATATGTCATAAGGAGAGAACCCCTCTCTCCCAGCTTCTCTGTTAGTCTTGCAGACCTTTTGCTTATCCACCACTGTGTGAAGGGAAATGGGTATTCTGGTGGCTAGTCTGGGTCATGTGCCTTTGCCCTGTGGTGAGGGAGGTGGGCAATGTGTGACTGAAAGCCCTTCCCATGGAACAATTCTCAAAAGGAAAAATGCTGGATCGTGAAAAAAATTAGAGAATGCTGGAACTTGAAGGATGAGTAACCACATCCATCAGATATTTTGGGTTGTGAGTAACTGGAAAATTCCAAATCAAACTAGCTTGTTTGCCAATATGTTATATTATGAAATCTAGAGGCAGAGTGGGTTCTAGCACCACATGATCAGGGATGTTGTTAAGTTGACTGAGGGTTGACTACATCTCAAATCATATTTCCCTAATATGGCTACCAGTGGCAGTCAGGGCTCCTAACCTCTTTGTCCACAACCAGCCCTTGAGGGTGAGAAACACCTCACTCTATCAAGAACTATAAAGCCTTACCTTTCATCTGATTGGGCCATCCTGGGTCATGTGCCCACCCCGGAACCAACAGCCGTCCCTGGGGACTACTACACACTGATTGGTCAATCTGTATCTACTCTTGGAGGAAAGGGTAGGGTTGCCTTCCACATGGGATATGGGATGCTGGGTGGTCAATCAACAATGGAATCCAAATAAGATTTCATTAGTTAGAAAGGAAACATCGAGTTGGATGAGGTGGAGAGGTGATTTATTACCTGGTCATAGGTGACCAAAAATGTGGAAGCAAGATAACAGAGGCTGTCCTGCAGGGAAGATGAGAATGAACAAGGTCATTTGGAAGTATTCACTTATTCATTCATTCATTCATTCATTCATTCATTCATTTATGGCACATCTATTTATTGAGTATCTACTATGCACCAGGCCCTGTGCTGAGTGCTGAGTATAAATGAAGTAGATATAGTTCATATTCACATAGACTTCTATTGGGGAAGACAGACAGCAAACAAATGAACTTCACATATAATATAAAGAAAAACAAAGCAGGGTGGGGGTATAGAGAGAAATGGGAAGGAGAAGAGTCCAAGGTTTATTTCATAGGTTGATATTGACCCAGGGTCCTGAAGGAGATGATGGAGGCAGCCAAGATGATGTTGGGAGAATGTGTTCTGGGTAGAAGGCACAAAAATAACTAAGGTTATGAAGCAGGCATCCATGGTATGTTTGGGGAACAAGAAAGTGGACAAGGTGGAGAATGGTAGGCGGTAATGTCAAATAGGAGGGATGAGATCACATAGGACCTCTCAGGCATTGCAGAAACTTTGTTCTTACCCTAACTAAGATGTGAATTTATGATGACAGAGGATGTTATTGAAACAGAGAGTGGCCAGACTCTCAGGCTGTGGCTCTGCCCTGACTCTGAATTTAGTCACTTCTCCTCTCCTCTCTTGCAGGCCATGTACATGTTCTACGCTCTGGCCATTGTATGTGATGACTTCTTTGTCCCCTCCTTGGAAAAGATCTGTGAGGTATGTGCCTTGATCTTCAGCATGTCTGATCTGAGCACTGGTACTGCCCCAGCCTGCTCCACCGAGGTCCCAGGGAGCTGTCCGTGCAACCTGGGATGGGAACACCAGACAGCAGCATGCTTCAGAGTAATGGGCAATATTAGCACAAAGGCTCCATCAATCTGCCTAGACTTTTAGGACACCCGTCCATAGTTGTGTTTTAACACACATGGCCTGCTCTCCCTGTTCCATTTGGCCATAACTCATGGTGCTTTAGTGTTCTGCTCCCAATTTTCTTTTCCTCTTTTAAATTCTGCTCTTCCTTTCTCCTTGTTGCTTCCTCTATCTTCCTCTCCTCTATTCCCTTCTGTTTCCATAACACTCCCATGGTGATTTGTGGGGTCTTTACAGCGTAATAAATCTTCAGCCACACATATCTGTCACCCTTCCTCTGTGTTTACATACAGAAATGCTCCAAGCAGAGGTCTAAAAGGCAAGAAGATGAAAGAAGTGGCCACAGACACAAGGACATGGACTCTGTTCTAAATCCGCCCACTGATGGCAGGCCGAATACCAAGTTAAATCCCTTTCACCAGAAAAAATTCAGCATATATAGAATTTTTTCATTATATTTCCTCTTTCATATCTTTGTCTATTTTGAAATGCAGTTTCCTTTATCTGGAAGCTTTTCATTTTATTTTATTTTTAATTCAGAATCACTTTTCAGAGGGGCTGTCCCAGATGCACTTCCCATCTGGAAGTCAAGTTTCTTTATGTAGTTCTCAAACTTAGTTTTCCCTCTCTTTTCCTTTCTTCCTCCTCACAAGTGTCAGAATTCACTAGGTCCTAGGTCCTGGGGGCCAGCAGGGAACAGCAGTTTCATTTCTAATAAGTTTCCAGGTTCTACTGAGCTACCAGTCTGAAACCACACTTTGAGAATCACTAACTTAAGCAGTTCCTTCTGTATCCTGGAAGTCTGTTAGTTTTGTGTACTTAAAAATAAAAGAATTGTTCCACAATAATCCTAGAGAGGCTCCAGGAATGAGTTCCGGATACAGTGGAAGTAGGAGGAGGAAGGCGTGAGGTAACATCTGAGGTGGATAGTGTGTAGGTGTGGAAACCCTTTGTTCAGAGTTAACCAGAGAACAGGGCCACCTCATGTGGAAGATGAAGAAGCTCTGAAACCCTTGTAATGGGAGTCATTTGCAATCTCTGAAATATCACCATTTGGTGGTTTATTTTTTACGTGAAGCACACTACTCTCTCTCTCTTTTCTACACAACTTTTTTAAAAAATAGCAAAGACCCTCTTCTACAAACGTACATACTGGGTTGGAGAAGAAGTCTTTATGTTTTTTTCTGTGCAATGGCTCTACTAATGCTTAGCTGTCTTTAACTTCATTCGAGACAATTTTGTTAGATTATATTGTGGTAGCTGTCCTCTCAGCATGCGTTAAAAAACTTATCAGAGAAACTTATCAGAGAAGATGGTGTCTTGGTAAGAGGGAGCAGATTCCACTTCCCCCTACACACAGGAGAGAAACCAGGTGGATCTATGGAGGAACCGAGCAGACAGCCAACAGTACCACAATATATATGAAAATAGGAGATCAAAAATTGTGGTGGACATTGAAAAACCACACAGTAAGGAGACTGCTTTGGGACAATAAGGGCCCAGAGATCAGCATGGGGATCAGGGAGGCTGCAGCCCCAGCCCAGGGCCTGCTGGGCCGGCCACAGGGCTCTTGGGAGAGAGCTGGGTTGGCAATCCCTCCCCAGCCAGGCAGAGTTTGAGCAGCAATGAGAAAGACCTGGTTCCTTGAAATTGCAGAGAGGGGATTAAGGACTGATTGGCAAACACACGGGGGTTGTGAGCACCCACGCAAAGCCCCAGAAAGAGTCTGCACCCCAGCCCTGCGACCAGAGGTGGCCCTACCGGGCGCACGCCAGCAACCCGGGGAGAGAGAGCTTTGTGGAGCACCAGGGGCCACACCTGGACCCAGAGAGAGCGTCTGCACCTTGGGAGACCTGGAGTCTGCACCTGGTAAGCCCAGAGTGAGCATGCGCACCACCCGAGACCCAGAGACTGCACCCATAAACCCGGAGTGAGCAGGCATGCCTCCATAGATGTGGAACCTGAACTGAAGCCTGCACCCAATAAACACGGAGTGAATGCACATGACTCTGGAAACCCAGAGACCCAAAGACCACATCGGTAAACCCGCCCCTCAGCCTGCTGCAGACAGCAAGAACAGAAAAACCGGTTTGACCAGTTTGAAACAAGCAAGAGGTTTTTTAAAAAAATTTTGTATGTGTGCTTTTGTTTTTTGTTTGATTTTTTAAAGAATTTTTTTATTTTTTAATTTTTATTTTTTATCTTTCAATGCCTTTTGCTTCTCTTTCCTTCTATCTTGTTTTGTTCCTTCTTCCTTTCTAATTTTATCTCTTCTACCTTCCTTAGTAGGCTTTTTTTTTGAAATGCTCACAAATGAGACAAAAAAAACCCCGAAATATGAAAAGACCAGAGTTGGACCCAAAGAGGAGGCATCCCAACAGCTGAGACAGACAGACAAATTTCACTTTGCTATTACAGAGAACCTGCAAGATATTGCATATTTATGTTATTATTTTTACATTATCCTTACATCTTTTATTTGAAAAATATTTTGGTATTCCTCTTCCTTCTGTTTAGTCTTTTTTTTTGGCTGGGTATATTTTATCAATTGACAGGTTTCCCCTGTTCTCTCATTCATAGTGTATTGCTAATTTACTGTCCTTCACTTCAACTGTGTTCCATTAGCACACTTCTGAAGGTCTGATACTCCCTATTCTTGGTATCTAGATATCATAGATCCTGTCATATGATTGTTGCTGTAATATTATTATAAATAATAGCTGTTCCAAACTATTGTAAATACTACACAACACCCCTCCCAGATCTTAGCCCACTTCACAGTTCCCTGAAATCCATTACTGTAGTGGTTAACTTTATTCTCTCACAAACTACACCTGTTTACTATCCTTTATTCTCATCTTACCTCAAAATCTGACCTCCCACAATCTCACTGCTTTCTGGATCCAACTCACAATCCTTCCCTCCCCAACAAGAATCATATCTTCATTGCACCATTTCTAAAAAGTGACTAGTTGGGTGGTATATTACAGTTAACATTATACATAGCCAAAGTATCTCCTATCCCTTCTTTACTGGTTGCTACTGTAAATACCATAGAATGCTCTCTTGCTGTCTTAAACCATTTTGCCTTATCCCTCCAACTGATCACAAAAAAGACTAGGTGGAAACAGTGAACACCAGCATACCTGAAGTGGACTGCATCACTGAATCTCACAGGTATTATACCACAGACACTCACACCATAAACCCAGGGAGTCAGAACAGATCAATTTAAGAAGCTGAGGCTAACAAGAAGAGTCTCACAAACAATGGGAAGACAAAGAAACAATCCTCAAATGAAAGGAAAGGAGAAAACCTCAGTAAGAATGTTAAATGAAATAGAGGCAA
>PVKM010015825.1:0-27510 GCA_004027735.1 Carollia perspicillata | reverse complement strand
TTATCTCTTGCTGCTTCTAGAATTCTCCTTCATTTTAATCTTGGCTAATGTAATTATGATGTGCCTTGGTGTATTCCTCCTTGAGTCCACCTTCTTTGGTACTCTCTTAGCTTCCTAGACTTCCTGGAAGCCTATTTCCTTTGCCAGATTGGAGAAATTCTCCTTTATTATTCGTTCAGATAAGTTTTCCACTTGTTGCTCTTCCTCTTCCCCTTCTGGTACCCCTATAATTTGAATGTTGGAACGTTTAAAGATGTCCTGGAGGTTCCTAAGCCTCTCCTCATTTTTCTGAATTCTTGTTTCTTCCTTCTTTTCTGTTTGGTTGTTTGTTTCTTCCTTCTGGTCCACTCCATTGATTTGAGTCCCAGTTTTCTTCCCATCACTATTGGTTCCCTGTGCATTTTTCTTCATTTCACTTAGCATCACCTTCATTTGTTCATCTAATTTGTGACCAAAATCAACCAGAACCAGTTCTGTGAGCTTCCTGATCACCAGTGTTTTGAACTGTGCACCTGATAGATTGGCTATCTCTTGCTTGCTTAAAAGTGTTGGCTCTGGGGCTTTGAGCTGTTCTTCTGTTTGAGTCATGTTTGGTCATGTGGTGCCTGTTATGTATGTGTGGTGGAGCCTTAAGGTGTTTACCAGGGCGGGGCAACCCAGTCACTAGGTTATGACGCTGTCTGTGGGGCCAGGGTCAGAGAGGGACCAATGGCGCCTGTTCCGCACTGTCTCAGATTTGCGTCCCCTCTGCTGCTTCCCACAAGCAGACTGGGCTCCCTGGTGCTGGTTCCCAGGTGGGCAGGCCTATGCACACTCCAGGACCCTGCAGGTCTCCCCAGTGACCTCTCCTGTGAGGCTGGGAGTCTCTCCTGGCACCTTTTCAATCAATGCTTTTAGGCTTTATTTCCCATCGCTGGGACCCTGGGCTTTGTGGTCCATCTCATTGCCTGCTCTTGCCTTGTTTATCTGCACGTGAATGTGTGTCCATGGTCAGCCAACCACCCCGCATGCTCTGCATGCTCTGTTCATCTCCTCCCCGAGTCTGGGGTCTGCAAGCTCTGTGCCACCTACGCTTCCTGACGCTCCCGGGTCTGCCAGCCGCTGCCTTTTCCTGCTGTTTTCCTTCTCCCCCAACTGCTGACTCTGCCCCTCTTACTAATCTGGTTGAATTGTTGGACTTCAGTAATTCAATTTTCTGTGTTCTGGTTGTGTTATTGTTTGTAAATCTTTGTTGTCCTTAATCTTGGTTGTGCAAGGAGGCACAGTGTTTCTACCTACGCCTCCATCTTGGCTGCAAGTCCTGTGTGCTGGTTCTTTAAGAGGAACTGCTTGGGGCTCCAGAAGTTTCTTCCATTGATTCAATCCCAAATTTCTTCCACGGATTCAATTTCTACTGGTTTTTGCAGCCAGAAGTTATGGGGACTTATCTTCCTGGCACTAGAACGGTTGGCTGGGGGACCTGGTGTCCAGCAGGGACTCCTTACTCCTGAGATATCCCTCCCAATTTTTACCCACCACATGTAGGTTGGCACCAGCCTATTCCATGTTTGTGCTCTTCCTAGCAGTCGGGATAGATGTGATTTCTTTAATTCCATAGTTGTCAGACTTCCATTCAACTCAACTTCGGACAGTTCTGAGTGATGGTACTATATTTTAGTTGTAATTTTGATGTGGTTGTGCAAAGAGGTGAGCCTTGTCTGTCCTATGCTGCCATCTTGACCGGGAGTCTTCCTCCTTCCTTCCTTTCTTTTAAGTTCTAAGTTTTCTCTTAATTTTTGAATATTAAAATGCGGCTTGTTATAGTAAATAAGGTAAAAAATTGATAGGCTTTGGGCCACTGGCATAAGTAACTACTGGACTCTATGCTACTAGTCACATTTTTATACCTACACTATACCTAGTTTTGAAAAATAAATTGCTCAACAACTAGCTTTTTTCTTTTAAAGATTATTACAAATATTTAACTTATTCATGTGTGCATACATGTTGCCTTCCTTATATACCTTTCTTATATAGTCATCATTCTTGTACTGCACAGTATTCAAATGAATGTATGTGCAATAAATGCATTTTATCATTTCAGTGTTGATTGAGTTTACTGTTTTTTTGGTATTACCTGCAAAAGTATAGTACACATATTTTGTTCATGTATCTTGAAGTACTTGTAAGCATCTCTTCAGGATTGATGTCTAGATAGGGAATTTACTGGATAAAAGACTGGCAGATTGCTTCAAAAATGTCTGCATCAGTGCTCACAGATACTAACACCAACTTCTCCATGAGTAAGTAGCTGGGAGTCAAATGGAGATATAGCACAGATTAAATGAGTTAAATATTGTGAAGTTCTTGGCATACTACTTGGCATCTGGTAAGTTCCTAGACCTATGAGCTGTTACTCATTTAGCCATGATGTCTTTGGGCAGTTTGCATAATTCTTTTTCCTGTGTATAGCTGTAACAGTAATAAGGAAAATACACTGTAACATTGAGGAAGCAGAATTATCAGAAGTACTCAGTTGCTGACCTAATCAATAAACCTTGGTCTTAGAAATCTTATGCAAAAGTCGTATGTAAGAAGACTGACATGCAAAACATACTACTATGAAGGGACATAATTTATAAGGTACTATTTTGATATCTGAAACATACTACTTAAATTTGTTAAATAAAAATGACTGCTTTTAATGGTGGTTGGCCTGAACGAGGGTAGTGCCATGGGATGCGATGCAGTGTTCAAATTAGGACATAGATGGTTCATTGGGACCACGGGGAAATGGTTTGATGTGAGGGGTATGAGAGAAGAGAAAAGCACCGCACAAGGGAGTGGGTTAAAAGGGGTGGCCCATCAGCATTTGCATTAGCATTTTAAAATAGGCTACAGGCATACCTCAGAGATATTGCTGGTTCAGTTCCAGACCACCACAACAAAGCGAGTATCAGAATACAGTGGGTTGCAATATTTGTGTTGGGGTGGGGGGTGCGTGCCTTCAGTTCGTTTAAAAATAAAAAGCAACATCTGTGCAGCGCAGTAAAATGAAGCATATTAAAACAAGGTATGCCTGGATTATTACGGTTGTCTCCCTTTTGGGGGGGAAAATTAAAGCCATGCCAACTGTTTAGTGTGAGGTATCAAGTGTGCTTTTCTTTCAAAGTGCACAATTTCATAAGAGAAGTGTGTGTGTCTTGGCTAGGAAAAAGTTTGATTTCTTGAGTGTTAACCATGCTTTGTCTGTAGTTGAGTCAGTTATAAACTCTATTCTAAATTGCAGCCAAATGACAGGTTAGTCCCTGCTTGTGTGTTAGCCTTGGATAAAGTAGCCCTGATTATTTCCTGGGACTGATGAGCTCAGTTTTAGATCCATCCTGATGAGATGACTTACTGGAACAGGAGCTTTGACATGGGGCTCAGCACAGTTACAGGAACCATAACTGCAGGCATCGCTGGCCATAACCTTCTCGAGAGAAGCCATGTACGCTGTTGCTACCTGTTCCTTCTTTGCCACATCTGGAAAGAAAGCCCTTTTTCTTTTTATTTTCTTTTTAAGATTTTATTCATTTATCTTTAGAGGGGAAGGGAAGGAGAGAGGGAGAGAAATATCAGTGTATGGTTGCCTCTCATGCATCCCCCTCTGGGAACTGGCCTGCAACCCAGGCATGTGCCCTGACTGGGAATCGAACCTCTCTGCAATCCTCTGGTTCACAGGCCCGTGCTCAGTCCACTGAGCCACACCAGCCAGGGCAAGAAGGCCTTTCTTGATAAGCTCTTTCAAAGTGCACTCAATTTGATTGAGTTAGGGAAGGTTTAGGCAAAGTACTATAGAAGCCATCCTTCAACAAGTACATTAATGTTGAATTGCCCATGAGACAGACATCCATTAAAGGTGTCCAGTAGAGAGTTTGGGTGTGCATTACTGAAGAAGGTGAGGAGAGAACTGGGCTAGAAATACAGATGACATCTGGATGGTTATTAAAAAACTAAGAGTAGTTTTCCTGTCCTGGAAGAGGAGAAAAGGAAGCCTTAAAGGGCTGGCTGAGGAAGATATTACAAAGGGGCGAACGGGGAGATAGGAGGAAAACCAGATGAGTGTGGCATTATGGGAGCCAAAGGAAGGCAGTGTGAAAAGGAGACAGATCGGTACTGTCAAATGTGACAGGTCAAGTAAACTAGGGAAGGACTAAGAAATGTCTGATTA
The DNA here is from genome assembly GCA_004027735.1 of Carollia perspicillata. NCBI lineage: Eukaryota > Metazoa > Chordata > Mammalia > Chiroptera > Phyllostomidae > Carollia > Carollia perspicillata. Next base: position 23,318 of record PVKM010015825.1, on the reverse strand, counting down.
TGATGTTGCTGAAATCAGTAATGCTGGTGAAAGCAGTCTAGATGGAATTGCGGGATAGGCACTACGGGAGAAAGCAAGCAGCAGAGTGCATGCGTCTGTTTATCACATTGTATGGTGCACTTGAGTAATAGACGTGGGGTTACCAGTGAGTGAAGACAGTGTTTAGTTTTTGAAAAATACTTGAGACTAAAGAGGAGAGAGAGCTAGCAGGAGTCAAGGGGTTGTGAGTTTTATTTGTTTTGTTTTGTTTTTTAAAGAGGATAGAGGATTGGATCTGTTTAACTGTGAATGAAAATGAACTGTCTGAGGGAGAAGTTGAAAACAAAGCTGAGGGAGGGTAGGAAATGTAATGACTCTGGAGGGAGAACCTAGGGGCGGGAAAGAATTAAGTTTAAATGAAAGCACTGCTGTCTTTCATTTTGTAGGTGGGAAGGGGATTAGGTTGATCTGGATGCAAAAAAAAAAGTGTCATTTTGGTGGCAGAAAATTGAGGGTCAGTTCCTCTGATGTCTTCTTTGTTTTGAGTGAAGTAGAAAATGGACACGGGGGGTTAGTGTTGGGAATCCGATTTAGAGGGGGAATGCAGGTTTGAAGCACCCTCTTGGAGAATGGAGGAGAGGGCTGACCAGAAGAATGGGGGGATGCAGGATATCATTCATTTCCTCCGATAGCATTTAGAAGACTGGATATAAATGTGGATGGGCAGTCGGGTAGGTCGTGAATGGTGAAATTTGTTAGCTAAGTGAGACAGGAGAGTGTGACACCACGGAGTGGTTGAAAGAATTTTATGTTCAGTACTGATGATTTAAGTGTGTTGTCTATCCAGGCATGAACTTCTGCCAGACAGGAGTGGCAGAAAAACAAGAAAGTCTGCGATACTGGGAAGAAAGTGGTAGAAGTAGTCACTTTGCTGTCTAAGCTGAATAGAGCTGACAGTAATGAAATGAAAGTAGAGGATCTAGGGACCAAAGTCTTAATAATGGATGCAAGATCAGGTGTAATGAACATTGCTGAGAGAGTCGGTAGGAATATGGCATTGGTACTTCAAACTGCAAAGATGGAGCAGTTTAGGGATAAGAAGATGCAGCCTGTGTCCTGTGAATACTAGACGATTTACGGGGATTAGAAGTAAAGGTCATTGTGTTGAGGTTAAGGAACAATGCCAGATTTTGGACAGGTCAGTGACCCTGGTTCCAAAGTCTAGTTCAGTTATTTTCTTCGATACATTACCTGAAGTGACACTGGTATATTACGTGAAGTGATGATACCAGGTCAAATCCCCCACCCTAAAAAAAAATTCAGGACTTTTGACATATTGCCCTCAAAACAGTTATCATTTGATACATTCTCATTTTGAGAATGTATCTCTTCACCCTTCCTATCAAGAATTGTATACAGGACAGTCTTTCCCTGTGTAGCAGTCTGTTGGACTAAGGACTTCGGACATTAAAATCTATGCTTTTGGTTGCTGAAGACAATTGAACTTTTCCTTTTGACTCTGTAATTGTGAATTGTCCGCCCCTGTCATTTGTCCATTTTTCTGTTGCCACAAGAACCGTATTCTACCATTTTGCTTATCTTAAATTTTTTTGATTTGCATTTTTCCTTTTGATATTTATTTTGTTATTTCTGCTTAAGTTGTGTGCTTAGTTTATTAATTTGTCTTCTTTAATAATAAACACTTTTAGTGTTAGTCTGACTCCTTTTTTAGCCAAACCACATAGGTATTGATGTGCAGAGAGTTTTCATTATGTTCTTAATATTCTTTCATTGCATTTGTAATTTCTTTGGAGCAAATGTTATGTAGTAGTAAATGATTGGGGAGTGTTTTTGTTATTGTCTTTTGTCCTACTTTAATTTATAAGGGTGAGTACCCCCACCCCATCCTTTTTTTATATACAAAGCTACAAAACAGTTATTACTTATTTAGGCTTTTAAAAACAGTGAAATAATCATTGTGGCCTGAACTGTTAAAAATATATTCTAAATAGGTGCTAGAAATAAAAATACAGTTTCTATTGGATAGAAACTATGTATAGCAAGTAAATCTGTCTTAGTGCCTACTCATCCTGACCCGTCAAAGAAAGATTCCTACTTGTTTCTTTTTGTGTGTGTGTGTCATATATTTCTTTTTGATTTCTTTTTTCAGCAGTTGAAAACTGAGCACCACCTATGTACTAAACCACCACGTACTGTTCTGAGACCTGAGTTTATTCATAGTGACACATGTGGTCTGTAATTCATGATTTTCACCAACAGTCACAGTTGCAAATATTGCATCACTTCCTTTCTCAAAAAAAATGTGGAAAGAAATTTATCATTCACCACAGAGTGCTATAACCAAGCTCTGCCACCACGCAGTTGACTTTGGGCAAGTCAATTAGAATGTAAGATAGCACTTCAAACTGTTTTTAATATTCCTTTGTACTTGTAAAGTATTGAGGACTCAAATAGCTTGTCTATGTGCTTATTTATTGGTATTTGCCACCATATTGAAAATTAAAACATTTAAAAAATTTTAATTGATGTTGCTATTATGGTTGTCCCAATTTTTCCCCTTTTGACCCCCTCCATCCAGCACCCCCCACTCCCTCAGGCAATGCCTATACCATTGTTCATGTTCATGGGTCATGTGTATAAGTTCTTTGGCTATTCCACTTCCTATACCGCACTTTATATCCCCATGGCTATTCTAAAACAGAAATTTAACATTTATTTAAAAGCGATAAGCCCATTACATGTTGTAATGTATCTATTTTTACATGAATTATGTTCTAAACAACAAAAGACAGTAGTGAGAAAACTGATACTGTTTTCCTCTTTTGCAAATTTCTTTAATGTTTGCTTAATAGAAAGAAGATAGATGGATTCTCGTCTGTTTCTGTATTTAGTTTTTGTGATATCACATGCTTTGTAGCCTCTGGAAAACTTAACCGTATACATGTGAGAAAATCAGAGTGAAAAGAGACAAATAATTTTTCTTGACCTAGCGGACCACCTGATAGGGTCATATGAACCTTCAGGGCTCCCTGGACCATGCCTTGAGAATCTCTGCTGTAGACCTTAGCATCCGATAGCAGTATAGGGGTTTAACTAGATTGTCTTTAAAGGACACTTTATCTCAGAAATTTGGATAGTATTGGGTTAGCCAAAAAGTCCATTACGTTTGTTTCTGTACAATGGCTCTAGGAGTACTTGATTGTCTTCAACTTCATTCAAACAGTGTTAAATTATATTGTGACAACTGTCATATCAGCATGCATTAAAAAACATCAAAATTGGTGAATTTTTGTGCAGCTATTTTAATATTGAAGATGAAAGAAAATATGCAACATTTTTGGCATTATGCTTTATTATTTCAAGAAAGGTAAGTGTGCACCTGAAATGCAGAAAAAGATTTGTGCAGTGTACCGAGAAGGTGCTGTGACAGCCGGAACATGTCAAAAGTGGTTTGGGAAGTGTCTTGATACTATTGATGTTTTGGCGGAATAATTCTTTGCTGTGGAGCTGTCCTACGCATTGGAAGATGTTTAGCAGCACCCTGGCCTCTCTACCCACAAGAAGCCAATAGCGGGAGATAGCCAACATACTCAGAATATCCAAATCAATAAAGCTGTTGGTGAAAATTTAAAATGTGTCTTTTATTTTATTGAAAAAATGTAATGGACTTTTTGGCCAACCCAGTACTCCTATTTTCCACTGTTACATAAAGTGCTAACTGAATGTACAGCTAGACAGAACGCTCAACATCAGTGTTATTTAAAACAGGGCAGACCATAGAGTTGTTTGTTAAACAAGTTGTGGGCTCTAGTACTTTTATTCTGAACCACTCCTAGCATAGAGTTTACCATTTAATAGAACAGTATACTATATTGAATTGCTTATTACTGTGGAATTTATATTCACAGTTTACTGATGCTGAGATCCGATTTTCTGAGTGCTTTTTTATAAAGTTGTTACTTGTGTTAGTTTTACCTTTGAAATTTGTAACAGAAGAAAATAGTGAGCCGAGAGTTTGTTTTTTAAAAGATTTTATTTATGTAGGTATTTTTAGAGAGAGGGGAAGAGAGGGAGAGAAACACAGACTTGTTGCCTCCTACAGGGACCTAGCCCACACCCAGGCATGTGCCTTGATCGGGGAATCAAACCCCTCCAATTTGCAGGCTGACATTCAGTCCATTGAGACACAGCAGCCAGGGCAAGAGACTTCTGATGAATTTCTACTCTGGGGAACATTAGAATAGCAGTGATGCTACTGACTCATTTCAGGAAGAGTGTAGCAAGAGTGATTTATATAATTTGCAAAATACTCTGCTTCAAAGCTTGGAGTCAGAAGAGCTGGTTTTGGGTTTCCACTACTGCATAGTAGCAATGTGATTTGGCAAGGATATTTAACTTATGTTTGTTTCCTCATCTATAAAATTAAGTGGATGATATTCCCATTTGTCAGAGTTTTGAGGATTATGTGAATTTGTGTGTTATTGTACTTGAAGTCATATAAACATTACACACACTGTAATACACACTGTAATTTTATTTTGAAAGATTATACCATCACTTTTTAATTGTACAAAAGAACCCTCTCTGTATCCCTATCAGAATTTTTCTCCTAAAACTCAGAACTGTCAACTTAGACATTTTTAAAAGTATTCTGGGAATTTGAAGGAAATGGAATTTCCCCCCTTGTTTCTTATTCCTTTAATGAAACTAGTTTCATTATGTTTCCTTGCCTTTTAATTCTTATGCCACCTTACTTTACAGTCAGTTTCAGAAATGAATCGACTTCATCAGCAGCCTGTTGTCATGTAACTTCAGGACTCCAAGAGACCATAAGGATCGTCTACTGTATTCCATCCAGTCCTTTGTAGATGCTGAGAGAAACCAAGCTACTTGTTTAAGATCATTTAAGTAGTGCAGTGATTCTCAGCCTTGAACTTCGGAACTACTAGTAGTAAAGATTTTAAAAATTATGTCCAGGCCCCTCCCTCAGAAATTACGCTTTTAATTAGTCTTTATAAAGCCCCCTTAGGTAACTATAATGAAACATTACCCACTTTTCAAGTGAATTATTTGCCTTATAACATTTCACATTTAACTTTTATTGTAGATGGGGCCATTTTATTTCTTAGACCTTTGCTTTCTTACTCTGGGAAATAAGCCCATAAACTTTATAATGAGAATCAAACTTTTTGATGTTGAACCTTTATTTTAAATAGATTTATCAATTCAGCTGGTAAAGTATTTAAAATATCTGTATGTGTAACAGATGGTGATAAAACAAAGTTTATACTTGTCATTACTTGTCATACCTAATAATATAGGTTAACTTAATAGTGAGTCTTTTCATACAATGTTGTGAGGACACAGTCATTAAGATTTTGGCAGCACAAACTAATGTGCATAAAATTTTTTTCTTGCATCATTTTATCAGATTCTGGATTTCTGGATTGTCCTTGTCATTTAACTTTTTCCAAAAAAAAAAACAAAAAAAACCTTTATTTTTCTTATAGGTGAAAGCACTGAAAGAGAAGATTGAATCCGAAAAGGGGAAAGATGCCTTTCCTGTAGCGGGTCAGAAATTAATTTATGCAGGTATGGACTGAATATTGAAAATGTGCCATTTCCTTTACTACAGTGATATTCTTTAAGTTTTAGAAATCATCACTTTATGAACGGTAGTGTATACAAATTGATTCTGTCAGAAACATGATTGTATAGATAGAAGCAGTGAACAAGCAGTCATTTGACTAAATTAATATTCAGTCCTCCTTTATTCATATTTGCTTTATATATATATATATCTCTAATAAGGTTAGTTTTGTTTAATCTTTTGTAAATTTTTGTGTTTTTAAGTTAATTTTTTATTGAATAAATTTGATGCGTAACATTGTTAAGTTTTAGTTTATAAAGTACCCACATTTATCTCATGGTGTCATTGTAGTACAGTGTTATTGTCTGTATTCATCATGGTGTGCATTGTATTTCTGTGGTTTATGTACTACTAGTTACAAGTTAGTGCCATTAAATACCATCAGTCTTAGCCCCTTCCCACCCTGGTAACCAGTCCCCTGGTAACTTCCTTAGACTCTGTTTTTTACAGGTCTAACTTTTTCAGAGTCCACACATAAGCGATACATAGTACTTGTCTTTCTCTGTCTGATGTAATCTCACTTAGCAATAATATTCTCAAAGTCCATCCATGTCATCTGTTGTAAATGGGGGGATGTCTTCCTTCCTTGTGGCTGAATATTTTATTGTGTGCACGTCATTTTTTTATCCATTCATCTTTGATGGGCACTTGGGTGGTTTCTTTATTTTCGCTACTGTAAATAGTGCTGTAATGAACATAAGAGTACATATACTTGTTGCAATCCTGTTTTCATTGGATATATACCCGTAGGGGGAATTTCTCTATAATTTTTCATAATGGTTGGACCAATTTACATTCCCACCAACAACGTATAAGGGTTCCCTTTCCATTGTTTTGTTAATTTTTTTTTTTTGTTGTGCAGAAACTTTGAGTTTGGTGTAGTTTCATTTGTTTGTTTTTTCTTTTTTGTTTGTGTTCTGGCATCATGTCCAAAATGTTATTGCTAAGGATGATATCGATGAGCTTCTCTTCCCTTTTTCCTTTTTCTTAAATTTACTGGGGTTTCCTACATCTAATTCTAGGAGTTTTATAGTATCAGGTCTGGTGTTTACATCTTTATTTTCAGTTAATTTTTGTGAGTGGTGTGGGATAGCAGTCTAGTTTTACTGTTTTGTGTGTGTTTCTCCAGTTTTCCCAGCATCATTTGTTGAGACTATCACTTCCCCAGCTTTTGTATTTTTAATCAATCTGAGCCTTTTTTTTAATCTGTGGAAATGAAACTATTTATACTGATTATGTTTTTTGATGTACTTGGAATCATTCTATGAAATTAAATTTCATTTTAGCTGTTTTTTAATAAAATACTTGAAGAATGATTGAAGGATATAGAAAACCTTGTATGTCAAAAGATAATAAATAAGTGACAAGAATAAAAAAGGTTAACATTCAGATTATATAAAGAGCTCTTAGAAAATAATAAGGAAAGCATAACCCAGTTAAAGAAAATGACAAAGGATATGAATAGGAAATTGCATTACTGGCCTTACTACTAACCAGGTAAATGTATTTTAAAAATAGACTTTTAATATTCTACTTTTGTGGAGAAAATGCTTTTCATTGTTCTTCAGAATCAACAGAACATCATCATTGTAGATGTCAGTAAGGTGGGTCTTGGATTGTTCGTGGATTCTTATCTTTTCCTAGATGGAGATTTTGTAATATCCTCTTAACAACTTAAATAAAACACGAAGCCCTAAATTAAGAATCAAAGGCCTAAAGAAGCAAGTAGTTGGTGGCAGACACAAAACTAGAATTTCTGGTGGCCAGTTTCACTGTTTCTTGGTCCCATATAGAGAGACTCTTCCAGTCCATCTTCATGCTTATAGCTTTTTATTTAATAACTTTTTAAAAATGGAAAACTAAATTCAAGGAAAAAGAAATTTGAAGGAATCCTGCCCTAACATAGACCTTCGGTATTACCAAAGTCTTTTGTACTTCTTTATGTTTTACCCAGCTCTATATCATCTTGTCGTTTCTGTATACTATTAAAGTACTTTTATTATGAGTATCTCACTTTTATAGCATTGGAACACTTTTGTTTTGCCAGATACCTGGTTATTTGTCGGAGCAAGAAGTTTGTTCTTTTCTCTTTCCTTTCAAGAAAAAGGGTTATAGGTTATTCCCCAGGGAGAATCCTTGGGCAATGTCAATACTGAATTTTATTTGTTTTCATAATTTCCTTTCTTAGGACGTAGTTAATATTTCCTTAACCTGCAAATCTTTTATTATAAGTAAGAATTTAAAAAAATTTTAAAGAATTGCTTGGGATATGTGTATACTATATGCATTTATCTTTTAGTCAAATGCTTTTGCCTTTTTAACTACTCATGTTCCATTATATTTATTTTATCTTGGCTTATTGGTTAATGTTTTTCTTTTGGGGAAAGTATTAATTTATAGAATTGATGTTGGTGATTTAACTTCAGTTATGGTAAGGCAGAGGTTACTGTACCTTAAATAACTTTTTTTCTCCCCCTTCACATACTAGGGAAAATCCTCAATGACGATACTGCTCTAAAAGAATATAAAATTGATGAGAAAAACTTTGTGGTGGTTATGGTGACAAAAGTAAGTTTTAGCTTTATTTTGTATATCTTCATGCATGTAAGCTTTTAAATAATAATGATTCCAAGTCCAGCCTTTACACCTTTGAGTGAATACAGTTTATGCACATCCATAGCAGCGTGCACTTAACTGTTTCTAAAGGTTTTAATGATTTACCGTGGGTCAACCAAAAGTTGATTGAAAGTTGTATACACTTGTAGTTTGAACATAATTTTAAGTAAATTAAAACAATTTATATATAGGATGGCATGTTAAATATTGTTAGGTTTTAGCCCTGGTTGGTGTGGCTCAGTGGATTGAGTACCGGCCTGCAGACCACAACCAGTTCAATTCCCAGTCACAGCGCATGCCTCGGTTGCAGGCCAGATACCCAGTAGGGGGCGCGTGAGAGGCAGCCACACATTGATGTTTCCCTCTCTTCTGCCTTTCCTTTCTCTTTAAAATTAATAAATAAAATCTTTTAAAAAATCATTAAATTTTTTTGGAGTAGTAAACCCAATGATTATGTAATTATTAGAAAATGTGATTCTTGGAAATTGAATCAGTGTTTCTTATTGTAGTTTTCATAAGGTTATCTTAAATGGGCTTGCTAAATTATGTACTATACCTCATATTCTTCTCAAGGTTTTATAGCAAAGGCAAGGTAAGTAGACCCATAATTTCAGTGATATTTATTAGTTAGTGGGATGGGTTTTGAGAAACTAGAAAGGAAAATACAGCTGAAAAAATGACGGAATGATTATTATGAGTAAGTTTTTAACAGGAACATTTCTACGATTTATTGGACTGAAATATATTTGGGATAAGTTACAAAAGCCAAAGGTTTTCTGTAAAGCAGAAGTAAATATAGGTTCTTTCAGAGATTTTATTTATATACTTGTTTAATAATACATAAGCATGCAGTGAAGAGTTAAGACAGAACTGTGGAAGTAAGTACTCATGACCTCGATTTTTAGGATTGAATTGTCATAATCTGAGAAAAATAGTTTTACTTATAGCACTGAAAATAATTTAAAATTAGAAACGAGTTTATCAAAGACTGAAAATAGAATAAATGTGGGTTTTAAAGTCATAAATAATTGGTATATGCAGTAGGAAATAGAGTTTATAACATATTTCAACTATTACATACTTTTGTACTGAGGAACAAAAGCAACACTTTACATGAATTGGACTTGAAAACAAATTTTTGAGTGTGTGGTCCAGTGTCATTAAGTACATTTACATTGTTATGCAGCCATCACTACCATCAGTTTTCCAGAACTTTTTCATCTTCCCAAACTGAAACTGTGCCCATTAAACAGTAACTTTCCATCTACATCCCTCCACCTCTACATTCTTCATGTAAGTGGAATCACACATTATTTATCCTTTTATAGCTGACTTATTTATATTTCAAGGTTCATCCATGTTGTAGAATTACTGTCCTTTTTAGGGCTAAATAATATTCCATTGTGTCATCTAATTTTATCATACATAGTACATAATGGAAAATTCGGTAGCCACACATTTGGGTATATATTTGTTATTGGTCTTATTTTCTTTAGTATTATAGTAACCTTGAGTATTAGAATATTAGAACTAAGAGTTAGCAGGGTAGGTCTCAGAATAGATTAATGCGTTTGGTGAATAACTACTTGGAGCCAAGCCCCCCTCCCCTTTTTAATGTTTATTGATTTTAGAGAGAGAGAAACATTGATTGGTTGCCTCCTGTGCCACAGTCAGGGTTCAAACCCCCAACCCTTTGGAGTACAGGATGACGTTCCAACCAACTGAGCCACACTGGCCAGGGCCGACCCTGTTTTTATTTTACGTAGGATTCCAATGATATTGGTGGTTGCTCTATTTTCAAGTTAATAGTAGAGGGCAGATATTAGATGGGGAAGAAAACTGCTATAATTAGGCATTATGGAAGCAATGAGAAATTGCCTTATTACAAAGAAGAGACAGGAGAAGCAATTAGATCAAAAGTTTAGCAAAACTTCAAAAACCTAGGTGGGTTTAGTACTGTCTAGAACAAGGCTTAAGTCACTCTTTCTGGCAACAGAGACCTTAAGGTTATGTTACAATATTATATTGATTACAAATGATCTTAAGGAAAATATTAAATGAACATAATACATGTAAATTATATTTTTATATGGATTGGCATTTTAAAATATTAATAATTTGCAGAATATTAAATTGGCAGTTTAAAAAGTTACAGAGCTAAATACAAGACTCTTAGAATAGGAGAAGGAGAAAATAAATGCTATTACTATTTTTGAAAGTTCCTTCCCCCTACCTTGCACTAGCCACTTTTTTTTTTTTTCTAATGCACTGTACTGGCTCGAATGGACCCAGATATGCCAGTGCATTGCTTTTTTTGTTGTTTTATACTTGGAGCAAGCTGTTGAATTTTAATTCCCATCTCCATCAGAACAGTTACTTTTTGTCATAGGAAAACTTATGAGCTAAATAGGTAGTGAGCATTGATGGGCCTTAGGAAAATGAAGAGACTCGTAACAGTATGATTTTTACCCATATATAGTTGCTTTTTGTTCTGTGGGAATCTTTATGGCTCTGCTTCTAGTTCAGAAAGTGCAGGGTTTGTGATCATAACTTTATTTGGCCTTTAGTTTTCTTCTTAACTACATACCTATCTCAGAAGTTCTGTTAACATCTTTGTACTTAAGACCTATCAGTTTAAATACTTTTTTTTCATATTAGCTTACTATGAGGGCTGAAACTGTTGGCTAAAGCTAATTGAGGGTGGTAATTAATATATGTAGTCTCATTAGCTTTGAAAGAGTAACATTAGTAGTGATTCAGAGTGCAAATATTGACTGTTATGTCATTTTACAAAGTTTTTTTCAAGTTACAAGTTTGTATTATTCGTGTTGTGTTTGTAGCATCCTGTACTTAGGGATCAGGTAGTAACGTAGTATTTTATCTAATTCATTATGCTGCTTTTTAATATGTTTAGCCCAAAGCAGTGACAACACCAGCACCAACAACAACTCAGCAATCAAATCCTGCTACCACGACCACAATTAGTTCCTCCACGGCACCGGCCGTGGCTCAGGTCCCAACCCCCACCCCTGCTCTGGCTCCCACTCCCACACCTGCGTCTGTCACTCCAGCATCAACGACAGCATCTTCTGAGCCTGCACCTGCTAGTGCAACAGAACAGGAGAACCCTGCAGAGAAGCCAGCAGAAACACCAGGGGTGGCCAGCCCGACATCAACTGACAGGCAAGAACTGGATTCTAGAAAATTGTGTCTCAGAATATGCTCATAATTAGAATTTCATGGATGTGTTTATTTTGATTATTGTTTTTGATCAAATTAACTTTCCATATCCTATGTTAAACCTTTTCTAAACTTTGAACTCTGGAGAAAACAGTATACTTTTGTCTTAAGTTTCTATACTTCAGATTTGTATACTCTGCATTTGTTTTTCTAGAGGGAAAGGGAAAGAGGATCAAAGTCATTATTCCTTTTGTGTAGAAGTCAAATGACCAAGAACAACAATGATAAAATTACAATGTATATTGTAGCTGGCATACTAGTGTTCTGCCTTTAAGTGCGGTTTCTATGTCTGACCTAAGCAACCATGTTAGGAGGTTCTTTGAATCACCTGGTTCTTTGCTCAACTGGGGCCTCTTCTCAAGGAGTTGATTCCCTAACAGGATGGCACGGGCTCGGGTAATAAAATATTTTCCCTATGCTTGCCTCCTGTACTTAGCTGTAGCCATTCTCAGACACCATTGCCTAACTTGATATTTCTCCTTTGTACAGTTAAAAATGCATTCAACACTTTTACCTGGTGGAAGACGATCCAAAATCAGGCTAAGCTATTACATCAAAAGGCTATTGATCAGTTCTGTATATGCGAGAGAACTTAAAAATTTAACAAATTGGTTTCCCAAACCATTTAAACATTGTAAATATAATTAAGAATGTCTGGAGTTGGTACACTATACCTTACTTCCTTAAATGCTTTAAGCTCCTGTTTCAGAATTGACCAATACATTTTAATGTGCTAATTCTAATACCATCCATTCAGATGTCTTCATCATCACTATCCATTGCGTTTCTTCCTAGGGGTATAGTGTTATTCCCCTATCCTAAGAGTCAGGATTACCTTTTCAGACCTCCAGGGGTTGCATAAATGAGTTGATGGTCAGTGACCCAGATGAGCAGACCCCAAAGTTGTTCCCTTAGTTGGGCTTTGTGCACCAAATATTTACCCTTATTCCAAAATTATACACCACAGAGAAGGCTAACATAGGCAGGGAAGGATGAGAGGAGCTCGGAAAACATGCTACTTAACTGTGCCTCAGTCCCTTTATCTGTGCCAAAAACATTTAGTGCCCTGTAAACCACAAAAGTTAGTGAGATAATTAGCAGGAGATATTCTGATAGAATTTGAGGGGTGTGAGAAAGTTTGTCATCACCACTGGCTTGGCGTTTTATTATCAGGGATTTGTTTCTTAGGTCAGTTTTGTTCTTTAAAAACTATTGGAATGCAATTTCCACTCTTAATTCATTCTATAAGATTGATAGCTGACTTAGAGAAAGTGCACTTGTGCACAAGAACTGTATTGTTTGTAATTGAGGACAAATTGTAACCAACCTAAATATTCATCAGTAAGGTAAGGGAATGACTTGGCGTGTAACTTCCTCGTATGGGAGAACAGTGCTATTCCAAGTATGGCAGTCAGTAGTAGACAGCATCAGCATCACTGGCAGTTTGTTTGAAATTAATTCTTGGGCTCCACCTCAGACCTTTAAATCAAAATTACCTGGAGGTGGTCCCAGAGGTCTGTACTTTTAACGAGCTGTCCTGGTGAATTCTCGGGATTCCTAAAGTTTGGGCAGCCCTAATAACTAGTACCACAGGCCAGTTAAAGTATGCAGTATATATGCATATTAAATGAATGTGGTTTCAAGGCTATGTTATCAAGTGTGAAAAAGCAGATTGCAAAACAGTATAGGTAATAACCATAAACCAAACAAAAACCACAGTCAGCCGTTGTATATTTTCAATGGGTATGCATATTAATGTGTAGGAAAACAGTAGCAACGGGACAATACACTGATAAGCGGTTTCCTCTGCTGATGGGCAAGGAGAAGTGGTGAGGTGAAATCAAGAATGAAAATGATGGTTAAATGATACCTCAGTCTTGGCTGTGATGTTTAAAAAGAAATGTTAAGACAATGTGCAAAAATAGCACACATTATTCTTTAAAAGAACGGTAATGAAGGTGACCAATCCTCCCAGACAGTAAAATGTGCTTTACATGGTAACGATTACAACAATTTAGAGTAGCTCTTACTAGAAAGAATGCTCAGTGAGAGACAGTAGTCTGGAAGCAGACCAAAATACATATCGGTACTTAATCTAAGATAAAGATAGAGTTCAAGGCCTCTGAAATAATCTTAACCAAAAAGTCAAGGAAAGGGGAACAATTAATACATTTGACTACAGAAAAAATTAAATCTTGGCAACCAGACTGAAATTCCGTAGTAAGAGCTTGATTTCGTCAATTAAATGGAATACCATGCATCTCTTGGGAAAACTTGAGGTGGTTGTATTTGTACTGGCGTAGAATATTTGTTAAATAAAACACACAAAAGAGAGCACAAGTGGTGGTTATATAGAAACAGGTGGCAGTGGTTGTCTCTGGGCAGGGGTCTCGTGCAGGAGAATTAGTTCCCAACATATATTTCTTTTTGAATTGTTGCCTTCCACGCACGTTAGTTTTACTGTCTACAGGGTCCGGCAGAAGTAACGCCTCCTGAGCGTGGTTGGTAGGGTCATAATATGGGTGTAATAATTTATAGTTTTTTTTATTTTGAACATTTTACCTAAAATGTCGTATGGTGTGCTTGAGTATGATATTATGTTATAGAACTACATGCTTATGATTTTGTATAAAAAAGGGGCATTATTTGTCTGGACCCTGTAGTTAATTAAGATACTTTAAAAATTATACCAAAGGATTATAGTAATCATATTGGATATTATGCCAGGCACTTTGCTAAGCACTCTACCAGCAGTAACCCTACATACAACATCTTGGGATACATGGATACTATTGTTAACCTCATTGTGTTGATGAAAAAACTGAGCCTTAGAAAGTAATTTATGAATTCAAATTTAAGTATTTCCCTTGCTTTCACTGTGCCACAGTGTTTTCTCACAACAAAAGTGTACTATGTCAGTCCCTTGAAACTGGTTAACTTTCAGTTACAACTTGGATTTGTCCAAGGTTTTGTGGTCATTCTTAACCTATAAAATGTAACTGAAATTCCACTATGTAGAGACTTCCCAGGCCTTTTTAGCCTTATGCAGTTTCCACATGTGCTATTTATCATGTACTATTATTGGCATTTCTCCTGTGACTTGACTTACAGATTATTTGACTTTTCATGTAAACTTTTTCAAGGAAACAGTTGTGCATCATCATTTTTGTGTTCCTTAAATAGTAAATTATCAGTGAGATGTTATTTTATATTTTTGAACATTTTAAACAGTGGATTTGCAGAACAGAATGAGTACTAACATTCTCAAGCCATAAATGTTATAAATAAAGGTTTGAAGGTTTAATTTAAAAGACTGCTTAAATAGTACAGCCCCATGTTTATGTTTAATTAAAATCAAAGAATCTCTTTAGAAATTAGACAGCTACTAACCTATGAAACAAGGAAGGACTTAGGACAGGAGAAGCAGCAGGAGTGAGCCAAGGCAGGGCTGTTAGCTCACTGGAAGGTCAGAGAAAAGGGGACCTTAGTCCAGGACGAGCTGCTGCCACCCGTTGCTCCCCTGGCTGCAAGTCTTGGGGGGTCTCTTCAAATTTAGGAGATAAAAGCCTGTGGGAGAAGAGGAGGAGGAAGGTAAAGGCACCGTTGTGCTCCCAGAAGGAGAAGCACCAGTTACTAAACTTCACTGTAAATTTTACATGCTTTCTGATAGGATTTTCTAAATAACTTTTACAGTACATCAGGAGATTCTTCTCGATCAAACCTTTTTGAAGATGCAACAAGTGCACTTGGTAAGTATCTACATTGTAAATAACCTTTTAAGAGATAGGGAAGAGGTGTCGGTTTTATTTTTCTAGATCATGATAATGTGGGGGGTTTTTAAAGCTTTTATTTTATTTATTTTTAGAGAGAGGGGAAGGGAGGAAGAAGCAGAGGGAGAGAAATATTGATGTGAGAGAAACATCGACCTGGGACCGAGCCCACAACCCAGGCATATGCCCTCACCAGGAATCAAACCAGCAACCTTTCGCTTTGTGGGATGACTCCCAGTCAAGTGGGCCACGCCAGTCAGCGTATAATGTGTTAGTTTTCATGGTTGCTTATAATAAAGCTGCTAAATGATGGATTTAGACAATTAATGTTCTGAAGACTTTGTAAGTTAATGCTTTATACTTTGAATCCTTTTTTTAACTTTCAGTTACAGTTGGCATTCAGTATTATATTAGTTTCGGGTATTCTACGTAGTGGTTAGAAACTTATATGATTTACGAAGTGATACCCCCAGTAAGGCTGGTAACCACCTGGCACCACATATATTTATTCCAATATTATTGACTATATTCCTTAAGCTGTACTTCACCTCCCTGTAACTGTTTCATAATTGCCCATTTGTGCTTCTTAATTCTTCCACTTTCCTGGCGCAGCCCTCCAGTCGTACACGCTGCTCCGTTTGGCAGCCATCAGTTTGTTCTCTGCATCTATCAGTTGTTTCTATCTTGTGTGTTCACTTACTTTGTTCTTTAGATTTCACATGTAAGCGAAATCCTATGGTATTTGTCTTTCTCTGTTCAACCTATTTTATCCGTACTTAACACAGTACATTCTAGGTCCTTTGATATGGTTGGAGATAGACATTGAATCCTTTAGATTATACTGTTAGAGTTGAGCATACCTCCTTTCCTTAAAGCAAATAATTTTTATTTTCCAAATGTGAATTTTAAGGATATGTTAACAAAGTTTGGTCTGCGTACAGGTTTATTACCAAGTGTCTTTGAAACGGGTATAGAATGTTACTAAATCCGTCTCAAACTTCATCTTTATTCACCTCCAGCCTTTATTTCAGTTTGTAGCCTTGTTAGGTTCCCATCTATACCTTGTTGCTTCTGTTGTACTTGCCATGAAAATGCCTTTTTATTCCAGGTTTTTAAAAGTATATTTTATTGATTATGCTATTACAGTTGTCCCATTTTTTCTCCCCTTTGTCCTCCTCCGTCTTTCACCCTCTCTCCCTCCAGTATTTCTCCCTCACACACCCCTCGTTCATGTCCATAGGTCGTACATGTAAGTTCTCTGGCTTTTCCATTTCTCATACCAGTCTTAACCTCCCCCTGTCTATTTTGTACCTACCATTTATGCTTTTTAATCCCTGTACCTTTTCCCCCATTCTCCTCCCTCCCCCTCCTCACTGATAACCGTCCATGTGATCTCCACTTCTGTGATTCTCTTCCTGTTCTGGTTGTTTCCCTAGTTTGTTTTTGTTTTTGTTTTTTAGGTTCAGTTGTTCATAATTGTGAGTTTGTTGTCATTTTACTGTTTGCAGTTTTGATCTTCTTTTTCTTAGATAAGTCCATTTAACATTTCATATAATAAGGGTTTGGTGATAATGAGCTCCTTTAACTTGACCTTATCTGGGGAGCACTTTATCTGCTCTTCATTCTAAATGAAAGCTTCGCTGGATAAAGTCCTCTTGGGTGTAGGCCCTGGCCTTTCATGACTTTGAATACTTCTTTTTAGCCCCTTCGTGCCTTCAAGGTTCCTTTTGAGAAATCAGCTGATAGTCTTATGGGAACTTCTTTGTAGGCAACTCTCTCCTTTTGCTGCTTTTAAGATTCTCTCCTTATTTTTAATCATGAGTAATTTAATTATATGTGTCTTGGTGTGTTTCTCCATGGGTCCAATTTCTTTGGGACTCTGAGCTTCCTGGATTTGCATGTCTATTTCCTTTGTCAGGTTGGGGGAGTTCTCCTTCATTGTTTATTCAAGTGAGTTTTCGGTTTCTTTCTCTTCCCCTTGTCCTCCTGGCACCCCTATGATTCAGGTGTTGGGATGTTTAAAGTTGTCCCACAAGTTCCTACACCTGTGCTCATTGTTTTGAATTCTTTTTTCTTTGTTCTGTTCTAGTTGAATGTTTCTTTCTTTCTTCTGTTCCAAATTGTCAGTTTGAGTCCCAGTTTCCTTCCCTTCACTGTTGGTTCCCTGTGTATTTTTCTTTATTTCACTTTGCATAACCTTCACTGTTTCTTATATTTCGTGACCATGCTCAATCATTTCTGTGAGCATCCTGATTAATAATGTCTTTCCACCTTTCCTCTATACCTAGTCTGTTAGAATCAGTTCCCCGCCCCCCCATTTTTCCATTGTAACTTTTTTGGTATAGTCCTGCTATTTCTGCTAATTACTGGTCTGCTGGCTGACACTCCCATTCATGCCATTTGGTACTCTGTGTATTACTGGAAATGGTGGAAAGGTAGAAGACCAGGAGCAGTAGGAGGGAACAGCAGCTTCAGGGACATACAGGCTTCTGCATTCCTTACTTTAGCTGCTACAACAGCAGTAGCACCTCGTAGATCTTGGCTAGCCCTCTGACCTGATTGGACTTGAACTCCATGATACCCTTATTACCATTGAAAATGGCACGCTGGGTTGCCCACAGCATACAGGAGCAGAATAGTTGTTTAAATAATCAACCTAAAATCACCTGGATGTACCAAACCTACTTTCACATCTTAGAAGGACTGTTTTCTAGGATTACCCTGCTATCAAATGAGTATTAGCTCATCTCCAGTCAGGAAAACAGAAATCCCTGTATTTCAAACAGAGAAAGGCTTAATCTTAGGAAATTGTTGCAGACATAGTAGAAGGGCCAAAGGAGATTGATTACACAGATGTCAGTAAAGTGCTTTGTAGCCTCAGAGCTGGAACCAGCTGGCACTTGCCCCTGACCCTGCTGAAGGCTCTGGTTATCGCCGCTGCTGCGTCAGGAGAAATGCAGTGATGCTACCGAGCAGCAGCCCAGGCGTACACTCCTGTAGTTGCTGACTCGATGCCTTACCTTTACATCCTTTATCTCTAGAACAGCCATTCTCAACTTCATGGTCTTGGGATCCAGTTACTCTCTAATCTTTCATTTACCAGTCTTTACATTGATACTCTGCCTCTTTACACTTTCTTCCTTTGGCTTCTGTGATACCACTCTTCTTGATCCATACCTCTATTTCTTCTCGGGCTTTCTGGTTAATTAGTTTTATTTTACCCAAACCTTAAACGTGTGCTTTTTTTTCCTTTTACATTTCTGCTCTACGCTTAGTTCAGATTTCAAATTTTGGGAATGACAGGCATACCATATGCTATATATTGGCTTAGCCAAAAAGTCTATTACATTTTTTTCTGTAGTATGGCTCTAGTAGTGGTTAGTTGTCTTTAACTTCATCTGAAACAATGTTGTGACAGCTGTCATATCGGCATGCATGTAAAAAAGAACTTAACAAAATTGGTGAATTTTTGTGTAGCCATCTTAATATTGAAGATGGAAGAAAATATACAACATTTTCAGCATAGTATGCTTTATTATTTCAAGAAAGGTAAAATGGAAATAAAATGCAAAAAAAGATTTGTGCAGTGTATGCAAAAGGTGCTTTTACTGATGGAACATGTCAAATTGGTTTGCAAAGTTTCTTGGTATTGTTGACATTTTGGCCAAATAATTCTTTGCTGCTGGGCTGTCTTATGCATTGGAGGATGTTTAGTAGCACCCCTGGTCTCTACCAACTAGAAGCCAATAGCGGGAGATAGCCCACATATTCAAAATATCCAAATCAATAGTTATTGATGAAAATGAAAAATATGTCTTTTATTTTATGGAAAAAAACATAATGGACTTTTAACCGACCCAGTAGAATTCCCGTATACTGTACTATAAGGATTCTCAAAATTTTAACTCTAGTACACATTTCCCTGTGAGCTCCCAAACTCAAAAACTTCCTTAGAGAAGGCTTTTTTTTTCCTACTTACTTTCAGAGAGAGGTGAAGGGAGGGAGAAAAACATCAGTGTGCCAGAGGTACATCATTTTGTTTCCTCTCACACACCCCCTACTGGAGACCTGGCCCAAAACCCAGGCGTGTGCACTGACTGGGAATCTAAATGGAGACCCTTAGGTTCTCAGGTCGGAACTCAATCCACTGAGCCACAGTAGCTAAGGCCCAGACTCATTCGTAAACTGTCAACTAGAAAACCTATAACCTCCACAAATTCCTTAGGTTTCAGGTGACTCCTCTATTAATTCCCATCTGATTATTCTTCTTTGTTCCCTTCCTTGCATGTATCATCATCCACCCTCTACCAAAATATTGGCAACATCGTTTGACCCTCTGCCTCTCATGGCCTAGTGAGCCTGGGAGTCCTGTTGCTCCCTCTACCCAAAGTCTGTGGAATATTTGTTTCTACTGCCATTTCATCACCTTAGTTTATGTTCTTGCCTCACTGATACTCTTCAATTACATGGTTGTAACTAGTCTATTCTCTGGCATAGTAGACTTTCTAAAAGGTAAATCTAATGAGGTCATTATTAGTTCATTTCATAGCTCCGAGTTGACGTAAAAGATAATTCAAAACTCACTCTTATGACATACATAAGGTACCTCATCACTACTTCTGTAACCGCTTTAGCTCTGTCTAGTGTTGTCTATTGACCCTAATTTTCTTTGTACTTTGAAGATCTAAAAAGTGCCCTGTCTGTTGTAGTTCAGTAGATTGAGCCCTGGCCTGCAAACTAAAAGATTGCCGGTTCGATTCCCAGTCAGGGTATATGCCTGGGTTGCGGGCCAGGTTCCTGGTTGGGGCCGTGCGAGGGGCCTCGCAGGCCCCTGGTTGGGGCCGTGCGAGGGGTTGTGAAATACAACCAATGTATTTCACACATCAGTTTTCTCTCCCTTCTCGTCTCTCTAAAAATAAATAAATAAAACAAATTAGAAAGTATCAAGACTGCTGAGGCATTTCTTTGTGATTTTTTAAATAACTTGATTAAATAGGAAGTGTAATTTCAGAAGCCATAGCATAATGACCAGGCGTGGGGGCTCTGGGTCTGACAGCCTGTGACTGTGTCTCTGCACCATGACTTCCCAGCCATCAATACCAGGGTCCCACTCTCTCTGCACCTCAGCCTCCCTCACCTTTAAAGGAAAATAAACTTTCTCACAGAGCTACTGCCTGTTAAAATAGTGTAGTTCTGATACTTAACCAGTCTTAATTTTGTTTTTATGGATGCTGATTTTTGTGTCTGGGAACGAGATTATTGAAAGTATATCGACACTTAAGTGGCTTTGTGTCAGCATTATATCAAGGGTAATTTACAAAGTAGACATATATTTTAAAGTTTTTGTGGAATGGGGAAGGAAAAGTCATGACCCTAAACAAACTTTCAAACACCACATTTGCTTAGTGATAATTAGTTTTTTAAACTGTACTTTCATAACTCTTGCATACCTGTATTTAAAATTCCACAGAAGAACAAAAGCCATTCAAATGATGAATGTCATCTAGGTGTCAAGGAAACAGTGATGCAAAATAATATAGTCCCTTGTACCTGCATTCAGATGAGGGCAGAGGGAAATGTGAAATATACTGCAAATCGTGATAAATGATGCGTTAAAAACTAATGGCTTTCATAAAGAAAAACAGAAGGCACTTAATAGGTAGGCAGTACCTCACCAAGACTGTACCATTTAAATTGAGAACTGTAGCAGGAGGAGGATGAGTTGTGAAGTAAACTGAAGAAGATCATTGTGGTTGGAATGTTGTGTATGGAGGATTGTTGAGGGTTGGGAGCCTGAAATGAGATGAGGTTTTCTTTTTTTAAAGCTTACTTTGGCAGCAGCCTGAAGAATGAATTGTAGGCTTGGGAGCAGGAGAGGAGGAAGCAAGTTTTAATCCAGACTAGCGATTATTCTGGACTGCTCTTAAGTGAAGGCATTGGAAAAAGAGAGAACTATATGGGTTTGGGATGTAATTTAGAGCTAAGACCTACCAGATTCACTAATAGATTAGATGTGGAGGCAGGGGAAAGGGAATTAAAATCACCAAGGTTTTCTGGTTCGAGTACTTGGATTGGGTATTGGTGCCATTTGTTGAAACAACAGAGCCCTGGCCGGGTGGCTCAGTAGGTTGGAGCATCATCACGTACACCAAGAGGTTACAGGTTCATTTTCTGGTTGGCACAGACATAGGTTGCAGTTTTGATCCCCAGTCAGTGTGCAAACGGGAGATAACCAATCGGTGTTGCTCTCGCTCCCCGTCCCTCCCTTCCTCTCTCTCCCTAAAATCATTAATTAAAAAAATTGCTCCTGGTGAGATTAAAAAAGAAGGAGAAGAAATGGAGATGGCAGATAATGGTGGGGCACATTTGAGGGGAGAATCTTTAGAAGTCCAAAGTCATATGTGGTGCTGGTTTAGGAGTGAGTGGAACGTGAGGAAGTGGACACAGCATGCAGACATCCAGGGCTGTTAAAGGAAGAATGCCGACAGATGGACCAGTTCTCGGAAGAGAATGGGGATGTGTCCAAGGGAGGCAAGTTTTTGTTCTTAGGATGACATTCAAGGACACAGTTAACTGCTGACCAGGGTAATTAAGTGGAGAGGGGAGGGTGGGAAGTGGACAAAATAGGCAATAACTAAAAGGCCCAGCTCTTTGAGGAGACAAGAAAAGGAATGGTACCCAGAACACAAATGGAAGAAAAGATAGCTTACGCGAGGTAAAAGTGACCCAGCTTTTGTATGGTATGTGACATTTTAACTTGATAACTAACCTCCTTTCTCCTTCTGCTTTGATAATAGAAGGTGTCAAAGGAAAAACACCTTGTTGTGGCAGAGTTGATTGCTTGAGATGCTTCTCTTCTTATCAAAAGTCATTTCGTCTGTCTCTTTTTTCAGATTGCTATCCCTGACCTGCTAAACAAATCTATATTTGTGCTACATTTGTACCTGATATTTTTATTGTAGTTATTAACCATACTGTATTAGTTTTCTGTTGCTGCTGTAATAAGTTACCACACACTTAGCAGTGTAAAACAACCCAGATTATTACCTAACAGTACTGCATGTTAGAAGTCTGACTCCGGGCTTACTGGGCTAGAATCAGGGCTGTGTTCCTTCTCCTCTGGAGACTTGAGGGGAAGATTTGTTCCAGGTTCTTTCCAGCTTGTAGAGGCTGCCCGCACTCCTTGGCTCATGGCCCCCTGCCCCATCATGATCAAAGGAGCATGGCACCCCTGACCATGCTTTTGTCCTCACTTCCTTACATCTGTTTCTCTGACGCTCCTAATTCACTTCCCTCCTACTTTAAAGGGCCCTTGTGGTTACATTGGGCTCACTCAGATAATTCAGGATAATTTCCCTATTTTAGCTGATTAGCAGCCTTAATTCTTTTTTGCCAGGTAACCTAACATACTTGTAGGTTCCAGGGATGGGGGGGCATTATTCTGCCTGTCACATATATGTTGTGGTTTATACTGTTAATTCGTCTTCATATTCCTAGCACTGTAGTGCTTGAAACATTGTAGACATTCAGTAAGGATGTGGAGAATGTTGAGTCATTAAATGTTCCTTTCTTTTCCCTCCCCCCATCCCTGTAGTGACTGGTCAGTCTTACGAAAATATGGTAACTGAGATCATGTCAATGGGCTATGAACGAGAGCAAGTGATTGCCGCCCTGAGAGCCAGTTTCAACAACCCTGACAGAGCAGTGGAGTATCTTTTAATGGTGAGAAACATTTTACTTTCTTCATTCTACTTTAAGACCAATATCCCAAAGAAACAGTGATTTTAAGGGAATAGTAACAATTCACAGTAGAACAATAATATATGCTAGATAATTATCATAATGCTTTCATTTTCTTAGTATGTTAACATTTTGTGTTGATAAAATTGCCTGTCCTGAAAGATTTCAGTACAATTTTTAGTTACTGAACAACACGCTGACTGAGGCGTACAGTTGGCTCTTCTTTTGGAGCAGTCCCCTCTGCCCCACTGATGTCCTCGGGGCTCGGGCTGATAGCTTGTGTTGTGGCGCACGGGCACATA